>CM060444.1:0-7500 GCA_030545235.1 Helianthus tuberosus | reverse complement strand
TAGGGTTTAGGGTTTAGGGTTTAGGGTTTAGGGTTTAGGGTTTAGGGTTTAGGGTTTAGGGTTTAGGGTTTAGGGTTTAGGGTTTAGGGTTTAGGGTTTAGGGTTTAGGGTTTAGGGTTTAGGGTTTAGGGTTTAGGGTTTAGGGTTTAGGGTTTAGGGTTTAGGGTTTAGGGTTTAGGGTTTAGGGTTTAGGGTTTAGGGTTTAGGGTTTAGGGTTTAGGGTTTAGGGTTTAGGGTTTAGGGTTTAGGGTTTAGGGTTTAGGGTTTAGGGTTTAGGGTTTAGGGTTTAGGGTTTAGGGTTTAGGGTTTAGGGTTTAGGGTTTAGGGTTTAGGGTTTAGGGTTTAGGGTTTAGGGTTTAGGGTTTAGGGTTTAGGGTTTAGGGTTTAGGGTTTAGGGTTTAGGGTTTAGGGTTTAGGGTTTAGGGTTTAGGGTTTAGGGTTTAGGGTTTAGGGTTTAGGGTTTAGGGTTTAGGGTTTAGGGTTTAGGGTTTAGGGTTTAGGGTTTAGGGTTTAGGGTTTAGGGTTTAGGGTTTAGGGTTTAGGGTTTAGGGTTTAGGGTTTAGGGTTTAGGGTTTAGGGTTTAGGGTTTAGGGTTTAGGGTTTAGGGTTTAGGGTTTAGGGTTTAGGGTTTAGGGTTTAGGGTTTAGGGTTTAGGGTTTAGGGTTTAGGGTTTAGGGTTTAGGGTTTAGGGTTTAGGGTTTAGGGTTTAGGGTTTAGGGTTTAGGGTTTAGGGTTTAGGGTTTAGGGTTTAGGGTTTAGGGTTTAGGGTTTAGGGTTTAGGGTTTAGGGTTTAGGGTTTAGGGTTTAGGGTTTAGGGTTTAGGGTTTAGGGTTTAGGGTTTAGGGTTTAGGGTTTAGGGTTTAGGGTTTAGGGTTTAGGGTTTAGGGTTTAGGGTTTAGGGTTTAGGGTTTAGGGTTTAGGGTTTAGGGTTTAGGGTTTAGGGTTTAGGGTTTAGGGTTTAGGGTTTAGGGTTTAGGGTTTAGGGTTTAGGGTTTAGGGTTTAGGGTTTAGGGTTTAGGGTTTAGGGTTTAGGGTTTAGGGTTTAGGGTTTAGGGTTTAGGGTTTAGGGTTTAGGGTTTAGGGTTTAGGGTTTAGGGTTTAGGGTTTAGGGTTTAGGGTTTAGGGTTTAGGGTTTAGGGTTTAGGGTTTAGGGTTTAGGGTTTAGGGTTTAGGGTTTAGGGTTTAGGGTTTAGGGTTTAGGGTTTAGGGTTTAGGGTTTAGGGTTTAGGGTTTAGGGTTTAGGGTTTAGGGTTTAGGGTTTAGGGTTTAGGGTTTAGGGTTTAGGGTTTAGGGTTTAGGGTTTAGGGTTTAGGGTTTAGGGTTTAGGGTTTAGGGTTTAGGGTTTAGGGTTTAGGGTTTAGGGTTTAGGGTTTAGGGTTTAGGGTTTAGGGTTTAGGGTTTAGGGTTTAGGGTTTAGGGTTTAGGGTTTAGGGTTTAGGGTTTAGGGTTTAGGGTTTAGGGTTTAGGGTTTAGGGTTTAGGGTTTAGGGTTTAGGGTTTAGGGTTTAGGGTTTAGGGTTTAGGGTTTAGGGTTTAGGGTTTAGGGTTTAGGGTTTAGGGTTTAGGGTTTAGGGTTTAGGGTTTAGGGTTTAGGGTTTAGGGTTTAGGGTTTAGGGTTTAGGGTTTAGGGTTTAGGGTTTAGGGTTTAGGGTTTAGGGTTTAGGGTTTAGGGTTTAGGGTTTAGGGTTTAGGGTTTAGGGTTTAGGGTTTAGGGTTTAGGGTTTAGGGTTTAGGGTTTAGGGTTTAGGGTTTAGGGTTTAGGGTTTAGGGTTTAGGGTTTAGGGTTTAGGGTTTAGGGTTTAGGGTTTAGGGTTTAGGGTTTAGGGTTTAGGGTTTAGGGTTTAGGGTTTAGGGTTTAGGGTTTAGGGTTTAGGGTTTAGGGTTTAGGGTTTAGGGTTTAGGGTTTAGGGTTTAGGGTTTAGGGTTTAGGGTTTAGGGTTTAGGGTTTAGGGTTTAGGGTTTAGGGTTTAGGGTTTAGGGTTTAGGGTTTAGGGTTTAGGGTTTAGGGTTTAGGGTTTAGGGTTTAGGGTTTAGGGTTTAGGGTTTAGGGTTTAGGGTTTAGGGTTTAGGGTTTAGGGTTTAGGGTTTAGGGTTTAGGGTTTAGGGTTTAGGGTTTAGGGTTTAGGGTTTAGGGTTTAGGGTTTAGGGTTTAGGGTTTAGGGTTTAGGGTTTAGGGTTTAGGGTTTAGGGTTTAGGGTTTAGGGTTTAGGGTTTAGGGTTTAGGGTTTAGGGTTTAGGGTTTAGGGTTTAGGGTTTAGGGTTTAGGGTTTAGGGTTTAGGGTTTAGGGTTTAGGGTTTAGGGTTTAGGGTTTAGGGTTTAGGGTTTAGGGTTTAGGGTTTAGGGTTTAGGGTTTAGGGTTTAGGGTTTAGGGTTTAGGGTTTAGGGTTTAGGGTTTAGGGTTTAGGGTTTAGGGTTTAGGGTTTAGGGTTTAGGGTTTAGGGTTTAGGGTTTAGGGTTTAGGGTTTAGGGTTTAGGGTTTAGGGTTTAGGGTTTAGGGTTTAGGGTTTAGGGTTTAGGGTTTAGGGTTTAGGGTTTAGGGTTTAGGGTTTAGGGTTTAGGGTTTAGGGTTTAGGGTTTAGGGTTTAGGGTTTAGGGTTTAGGGTTTAGGGTTTAGGGTTTAGGGTTTAGGGTTTAGGGTTTAGGGTTTAGGGTTTAGGGTTTAGGGTTTAGGGTTTAGGGTTTAGGGTTTAGGGTTTAGGGTTTAGGGTTTAGGGTTTAGGGTTTAGGGTTTAGGGTTTAGGGTTTAGGGTTTAGGGTTTAGGGTTTAGGGTTTAGGGTTTAGGGTTTAGGGTTTAGGGTTTAGGGTTTAGGGTTTAGGGTTTAGGGTTTAGGGTTTAGGGTTTAGGGTTTAGGGTTTAGGGTTTAGGGTTTAGGGTTTAGGGTTTAGGGTTTAGGGTTTAGGGTTTAGGGTTTAGGGTTTAGGGTTTAGGGTTTAGGGTTTAGGGTTTAGGGTTTAGGGTTTAGGGTTTAGGGTTTAGGGTTTAGGGTTTAGGGTTTAGGGTTTAGGGTTTAGGGTTTAGGGTTTAGGGTTTAGGGTTTAGGGTTTAGGGTTTAGGGTTTAGGGTTTAGGGTTTAGGGTTTAGGGTTTAGGGTTTAGGGTTTAGGGTTTAGGGTTTAGGGTTTAGGGTTTAGGGTTTAGGGTTTAGGGTTTAGGGTTTAGGGTTTAGGGTTTAGGGTTTAGGGTTTAGGGTTTAGGGTTTAGGGTTTAGGGTTTAGGGTTTAGGGTTTAGGGTTTAGGGTTTAGGGTTTAGGGTTTAGGGTTTAGGGTTTAGGGTTTAGGGTTTAGGGTTTAGGGTTTAGGGTTTAGGGTTTAGGGTTTAGGGTTTAGGGTTTAGGGTTTAGGGTTTAGGGTTTAGGGTTTAGGGTTTAGGGTTTAGGGTTTAGGGTTTAGGGTTTAGGGTTTAGGGTTTAGGGTTTAGGGTTTAGGGTTTAGGGTTTAGGGTTTAGGGTTTAGGGTTTAGGGTTTAGGGTTTAGGGTTTAGGGTTTAGGGTTTAGGGTTTAGGGTTTAGGGTTTAGGGTTTAGGGTTTAGGGTTTAGGGTTTAGGGTTTAGGGTTTAGGGTTTAGGGTTTAGGGTTTAGGGTTTAGGGTTTAGGGTTTAGGGTTTAGGGTTTAGGGTTTAGGGTTTAGGGTTTAGGGTTTAGGGTTTAGGGTTTAGGGTTTAGGGTTTAGGGTTTAGGGTTTAGGGTTTAGGGTTTAGGGTTTAGGGTTTAGGGTTTAGGGTTTAGGGTTTAGGGTTTAGGGTTTAGGGTTTAGGGTTTAGGGTTTAGGGTTTAGGGTTTAGGGTTTAGGGTTTAGGGTTTAGGGTTTAGGGTTTAGGGTTTAGGGTTTAGGGTTTAGGGTTTAGGGTTTAGGGTTTAGGGTTTAGGGTTTAGGGTTTAGGGTTTAGGGTTTAGGGTTTAGGGTTTAGGGTTTAGGGTTTAGGGTTTAGGGTTTAGGGTTTAGGGTTTAGGGTTTAGGGTTTAGGGTTTAGGGTTTAGGGTTTAGGGTTTAGGGTTTAGGGTTTAGGGTTTAGGGTTTAGGGTTTAGGGTTTAGGGTTTAGGGTTTAGGGTTTAGGGTTTAGGGTTTAGGGTTTAGGGTTTAGGGTTTAGGGTTTAGGGTTTAGGGTTTAGGGTTTAGGGTTTAGGGTTTAGGGTTTAGGGTTTAGGGTTTAGGGTTTAGGGTTTAGGGTTTAGGGTTTAGGGTTTAGGGTTTAGGGTTTAGGGTTTAGGGTTTAGGGTTTAGGGTTTAGGGTTTAGGGTTTAGGGTTTAGGGTTTAGGGTTTAGGGTTTAGGGTTTAGGGTTTAGGGTTTAGGGTTTAGGGTTTAGGGTTTAGGGTTTAGGGTTTAGGGTTTAGGGTTTAGGGTTTAGGGTTTAGGGTTTAGGGTTTAGGGTTTAGGGTTTAGGGTTTAGGGTTTAGGGTTTAGGGTTTAGGGTTTAGGGTTTAGGGTTTAGGGTTTAGGGTTTAGGGTTTAGGGTTTAGGGTTTAGGGTTTAGGGTTTAGGGTTTAGGGTTTAGGGTTTAGGGTTTAGGGTTTAGGGTTTAGGGTTTAGGGTTTAGGGTTTAGGGTTTAGGGTTTAGGGTTTAGGGTTTAGGGTTTAGGGTTTAGGGTTTAGGGTTTAGGGTTTAGGGTTTAGGGTTTAGGGTTTAGGGTTTAGGGTTTAGGGTTTAGGGTTTAGGGTTTAGGGTTTAGGGTTTAGGGTTTAGGGTTTAGGGTTTAGGGTTTAGGGTTTAGGGTTTAGGGTTTAGGGTTTAGGGTTTAGGGTTTAGGGTTTAGGGTTTAGGGTTTAGGGTTTAGGGTTTAGGGTTTAGGGTTTAGGGTTTAGGGTTTAGGGTTTAGGGTTTAGGGTTTAGGGTTTAGGGTTTAGGGTTTAGGGTTTAGGGTTTAGGGTTTAGGGTTTAGGGTTTAGGGTTTAGGGTTTAGGGTTTAGGGTTTAGGGTTTAGGGTTTAGGGTTTAGGGTTTAGGGTTTAGGGTTTAGGGTTTAGGGTTTAGGGTTTAGGGTTTAGGGTTTAGGGTTTAGGGTTTAGGGTTTAGGGTTTAGGGTTTAGGGTTTAGGGTTTAGGGTTTAGGGTTTAGGGTTTAGGGTTTAGGGTTTAGGGTTTAGGGTTTAGGGTTTAGGGTTTAGGGTTTAGGGTTTAGGGTTTAGGGTTTAGGGTTTAGGGTTTAGGGTTTAGGGTTTAGGGTTTAGGGTTTAGGGTTTAGGGTTTAGGGTTTAGGGTTTAGGGTTTAGGGTTTAGGGTTTAGGGTTTAGGGTTTAGGGTTTAGGGTTTAGGGTTTAGGGTTTAGGGTTTAGGGTTTAGGGTTTAGGGTTTAGGGTTTAGGGTTTAGGGTTTAGGGTTTAGGGTTTAGGGTTTAGGGTTTAGGGTTTAGGGTTTAGGGTTTAGGGTTTAGGGTTTAGGGTTTAGGGTTTAGGGTTTAGGGTTTAGGGTTTAGGGTTTAGGGTTTAGGGTTTAGGGTTTAGGGTTTAGGGTTTAGGGTTTAGGGTTTAGGGTTTAGGGTTTAGGGTTTAGGGTTTAGGGTTTAGGGTTTAGGGTTTAGGGTTTAGGGTTTAGGGTTTAGGGTTTAGGGTTTAGGGTTTAGGGTTTAGGGTTTAGGGTTTAGGGTTTAGGGTTTAGGGTTTAGGGTTTAGGGTTTAGGGTTTAGGGTTTAGGGTTTAGGGTTTAGGGTTTAGGGTTTAGGGTTTAGGGTTTAGGGTTTAGGGTTTAGGGTTTAGGGTTTAGGGTTTAGGGTTTAGGGTTTAGGGTTTAGGGTTTAGGGTTTAGGGTTTAGGGTTTAGGGTTTAGGGTTTAGGGTTTAGGGTTTAGGGTTTAGGGTTTAGGGTTTAGGGTTTAGGGTTTAGGGTTTAGGGTTTAGGGTTTAGGGTTTAGGGTTTAGGGTTTAGGGTTTAGGGTTTAGGGTTTAGGGTTTAGGGTTTAGGGTTTAGGGTTTAGGGTTTAGGGTTTAGGGTTTAGGGTTTAGGGTTTAGGGTTTAGGGTTTAGGGTTTAGGGTTTAGGGTTTAGGGTTTAGGGTTTAGGGTTTAGGGTTTAGGGTTTAGGGTTTAGGGTTTAGGGTTTAGGGTTTAGGGTTTAGGGTTTAGGGTTTAGGGTTTAGGGTTTAGGGTTTAGGGTTTAGGGTTTAGGGTTTAGGGTTTAGGGTTTAGGGTTTAGGGTTTAGGGTTTAGGGTTTAGGGTTTAGGGTTTAGGGTTTAGGGTTTAGGGTTTAGGGTTTAGGGTTTAGGGTTTAGGGTTTAGGGTTTAGGGTTTAGGGTTTAGGGTTTAGGGTTTAGGGTTTAGGGTTTAGGGTTTAGGGTTTAGGGTTTAGGGTTTAGGGTTTAGGGTTTAGGGTTTAGGGTTTAGGGTTTAGGGTTTAGGGTTTAGGGTTTAGGGTTTAGGGTTTAGGGTTTAGGGTTTAGGGTTTAGGGTTTAGGGTTTAGGGTTTAGGGTTTAGGGTTTAGGGTTTAGGGTTTAGGGTTTAGGGTTTAGGGTTTAGGGTTTAGGGTTTAGGGTTTAGGGTTTAGGGTTTAGGGTTTAGGGTTTAGGGTTTAGGGTTTAGGGTTTAGGGTTTAGGGTTTAGGGTTTAGGGTTTAGGGTTTAGGGTTTAGGGTTTAGGGTTTAGGGTTTAGGGTTTAGGGTTTAGGGTTTAGGGTTTAGGGTTTAGGGTTTAGGGTTTAGGGTTTAGGGTTTAGGGTTTAGGGTTTAGGGTTTAGGGTTTAGGGTTTAGGGTTTAGGGTTTAGGGTTTAGGGTTTAGGGTTTAGGGTTTAGGGTTTAGGGTTTAGGGTTTAGGGTTTAGGGTTTAGGGTTTAGGGTTTAGGGTTTAGGGTTTAGGGTTTAGGGTTTAGGGTTTAGGGTTTAGGGTTTAGGGTTTAGGGTTTAGGGTTTAGGGTTTAGGGTTTAGGGTTTAGGGTTTAGGGTTTAGGGTTTAGGGTTTAGGGTTTAGGGTTTAGGGTTTAGGGTTTAGGGTTTAGGGTTTAGGGTTTAGGGTTTAGGGTTTAGGGTTTAGGGTTTAGGGTTTAGGGTTTAGGGTTTAGGGTTTAGGGTTTAGGGTTTAGGGTTTAGGGTTTAGGGTTTAGGGTTTAGGGTTTAGGGTTTAGGGTTTAGGGTTTAGGGTTTAGGGTTTAGGGTTTAGGGTTTAGGGTTTAGGGTTTAGGGTTTAGGGTTTAGGGTTTAGGGTTTAGGGTTTAGGGTTTAGGGTTTAGGGTTTAGGGTTTAGGGTTTAGGGTTTAGGGTTTAGGGTTTAGGGTTTAGGGTTTAGGGTTTAGGGTTTAGGGTTTAGGGTTTAGGGTTTAGGGTTTAGGGTTTAGGGTTTAGGGTTTAGGGTTTAGGGTTTAGGGTTTAGGGTTTAGGGTTTAGGGTTTAGGGTTTAGGGTTTAGGGTTTAGGGTTTAGGGTTTAGGGTTTAGGGTTTAGGGTTTAGGGTTTAGGGTTTAGGGTTTAGGGTTTAGGGTTTAGGGTTTAGGGTTTAGGGTTTAGGGTTTAGGGTTTAGGGTTTAGGGTTTAGGGTTTAGGGTTTAGGGTTTAGGGTTTAGGGTTTAGGGTTTAG
>CM060443.1:228913893-228959334 GCA_030545235.1 Helianthus tuberosus | reverse complement strand
AAAAACCTCAAACGCAAGAGATTAGTTCTGGTCAAAGTGAAGTGGGACTCCAAAAGAGGACCTGAGTACACATGGGAACTTGAATCGGAAATGCAAAGGAAATATCCACATTTGTTCCAGTAGATCTCAAGGACGAGCTCTAAAACAAGGTGGGGAGGATATAACAACTCTAAACCGACACCCTAATATATTTTAAAATATCCCAATATGTCCCAAAATACACCCCATACGTGAAAACGGACCCCGAATACCTTAAATATTATTAAAAATAATCAAAAATCAGATTTTGGGGTTTAGGCGGGCCGCGTAAAGTACCCCTTAACCCTTACGCGGGCCGCGAGAGGCCAAAAATGTGGCGTAGCCCGGTGCTGACACGTGTCCGACTTGTGTTGAACCTATAAGCTAACCCGGATCACCTACGCCTTTGACCGGGTTTGACGCGGGCCGCGTAGCCCTCTGTTAACCTTTACGCGGGCCGCGTAAAAGTCGAGATGTGGCACTATAAATAGCAGGCATCGGGTTTCATCAAAACTTGCTCAAATCTGTCTTTCTAAACGTAAATCTCTCACAGTAGGCATTATACACGGGTATTATACCCCCTAATTAGCGAAGTTCTGCTCCGTTGTAAGTATCATAACCCCTGGATACGTATTAGATACTCTGCCCGATTGATCTAGGGTTCCGTAACGGCTGTCGTGGTTCTGCCCGACGTAGTCGTTGGAATGCCGTCTCGCGGAGGGTATTACTAATGTTAAAATGGGTTATTATACTAACACGTGTGCTTTTGTGTAAATTATAGATAATTCTCAAGAAACCCTAAAGGATAATCTAAGACAGCAATGTGAGTTGATCCGCTTTTTGTAAACTGTTTTTACAAAACCTCATACGATTAAATATATATTAAACAGTTATTGAGTATTTGTAAGGATACACTTATCGTGGGTATGTTGGGGTTTTGTATACAAAATTTGTTACTGGAGGGGTAACATTTCCACAAGTCGGGTCTGACAGTACCACGTGTGATAATTGATATGACTTGGAAACAAATATAATTGCGAGATCGCCCTCAATACTGTACAATGATTTTTATTAAAAATTTGATTAAACTGGGATTCACTCACCAGTATTTCCCACTGATAAAATGTTTCTAAACGCGTTTCAGGTAGCAAACTGTGAAAGCCAAATAGAAGCCAGCTGGACAGCACTGAAGGCTTGGAAAAGTGGCAATAAAGTTACCTAAAATAAAATAGATGTTTTTATTAAATAAAATAGGATTTATTCCTATGAAAATGTGTGTACTGCAAACTTGGGTTTTATCCCATGTGTTTAATATTATGAAAATGTGGTATTTTACTCTGATCAAATATTTCCTAACTACGGTCCTGATGAAAATTACGCTGCCAAATTAGACAAATACCAGATACCACCAAAACTGACTCGCGGCCGCCCGTTCCCGTGTTTAATAGGGGGACGGGGGCTGTGACATCTACTCAATTACCATCCACGGTATTGTCAATCCTGACTTGTGGTCATGCTACTACTCACAGTGTAGTAACAAGTAATGTATACCAAACCCCAACATACCGACAGTAATTGTACAATCACAAATACTCAATCATTGTTAAATGTAATTTAAAACAATTGAGGTTTTGTAAAAACAGTTTGCAAAAAGAGGAATTACTCACATTGCTATTTTAGATAATTCCTGGTGACTTCCTGGTTATAATCTATTAAATTAAACAATGCACACGTGTTAGTAAGATAACCCAATTTACATTAGCTATACCCTCCCCCCGAGACAGAACTCCAATGAATGAGTCAGGCAGAGCCTTGACATGCGTTACGGAGCTCTAGATCAATCGGGCAGAGTAACTAATACGTAACCGCGGGTTATAATACTTACAACGCAGCAGAGCTTCGCTAATTAGTGGGTATAATGCCTGGATATTACTTCTACTATTAGAGAATTGAGAGAGAAATTCGAGAATGAACGATTTGTGAACTGAAGCTCGAACTCTCTATATATAGGCTGGAAACAGGGGCGGCTCGCGCCCCGCGAGAGCTTAAGGGCAAGGCTTCGCGGCCCGCGAGGGATTATAGGGTAGGCCCTAGCTTTGCTGATTCGACAACTACCCTCGACACACATCACGACACGTGGCAGCTCATGGCTCGGCCTAGTAGCCAGCTGTCGCGCCCCGCGACAGATATGATGGTCCTGGTCGCGGCCTGCGAGGACCACATATTTCTGTTTTTATTTGATTTTTGTAAAAGTAAAGGTAATTTAGGTCCGTTTTTCGTATACGGGTGTATTTTAAGACATATATGGGTGTTTTAAAGATTTTAGGAGAGTTGTTATGCATATATATATACACACACACATACCTATATATATACACACGTGCATATTTACATAAATATAAATTAAATTTATCATTTTATATATACCACTCTATTAGATTTTGGTCCACTATATACGAATTTACAACTATATATTTACGTACTAGCCCAATCACAACAATAAAAAAAATTAACACCAAATCTACAAGTTAAACCCTACAACGCTAAACGACAGTCTGCTCATCACCTCAATGTCTCATGTTGTTATCCTAAGTCAATCGTCTCATGCTCTGAACGTCATGTTTCATGCAATATGATCATTGCCTCATCGGCCACAACATTGTTATTCATAAGAAAATCTTATGCCATAAAATGTGTATGTCTTTAGAGACATAAATACTTGAGACCCAACATTATCACTATCTCTCTCCGCAAATTTAAATCGGGTGACACAGTTGTCAAAATCGCTCGAAGTTCGGTCAATGCTCTCTCGGAATATTCACTGCTCGTCTGATTTGAAGCTCGGTTTAAATAAGTCGCTGCTCTCGGTTCGGTTTATAAACGAGCCAAGCACGAGCAAAGACCCTCTCGGTTTGGCTAGGCTCGTGAACAACCCTAGAAAAAGTTCACTTTAAGGGTGCTCAGAGTGGGTTCGACAAACCCACTCAGCAAGTGATAAGAAACAACGACATGGTGATAACACCATTCCTTGGGATGCGACAAACATCGGCAAGTTGTGGAGGCAACAATGTATGTTCGTGGTTTGCCAATGATACCGAGAGAGAGAGGTGGCAAAAGGGGCGGACCCACATAGAACGTGCCGGGGTCCCAGAACCCCAATGTTTTTTTTGAAAAAAATAGTAGATTCGGTATATTAAGTTTTATAAGGATCTCATATATATTACACCATAAAAAGAGAAGGAAAGCTGGTGTAGTGGTAACCTCCTCTCTTTACCAACTAGAGGTCATGGGTTCAATCCTTGTATAGCCCATTTTTTTTGTGAAAAAACAAACAGACGCCTTCTCCTCTTTACAGGTAAAACTAATTGATTTATTTTTAGTTTTATAACTTGAATTTTGTTACTTGTTTATTTGTTTAAGGATTTGTTACTATGAATATTAAGTTAAGAAATTAGAATAAATCGTATTTTACAATGTGTTTTCTAATGAGTAATAATTATATATTTTTGTTATATGTTCCTCGCTCTGACCCAACCCAATCCGAACGAGGACCGATCCGAAAATTTTAACGTTTTATTGTGAAAATTTTGAATACCGAAACAAATGGACCCCATTGGAAAAAATCCTGGGTCCGTGGAGGGACTAATATCAAATCTAACCAATCACATTTTAGTTAGGTTTTGTTTTCAATTAAGTTAAAAAAAAAAGAATTGGTTGTGACATGTGAAGCATGAAAAATGTATGCATTTTATGTGATTTGACAAATTGTGGCAAGTAAAAGGAAAGTGGTGGAGAAAAATGATGTGGAGACAGAGGTGTTTCGACAAGTGGGTTAAGCATTCCCTCGACGCTAACAAACATATTAGTACCATTACACTATAAGCCCTTTGGTTAACCCTTTGATACTTGAAACATAAGTTTACTCGACAAATCCGTGGTAGGCTTGTGGAAATACATTGGTGATAGCTAAGTCGTATATAATACAATGATAATTTATGGATTTTCATTAACTAGTAGGGTATCAGCGCGATGCGGCGGAGGCAACACTTTACATTGCGATACTTAAAATAAAGTTCCTATTATATCCTGACCCTTAAAAAAATCATGCATTAATATGTTTGGATTTTAGTGGAAGAAGAGCCAAAATGGACAAAGCAAAGGAAATTAAAATGTAATCATATTGCGAATACTACTATAATTCGAGAGCGAGAGATTGGGGAATTTTAAAGATTTTATCAACTCATTAATTTTACAACGGACAACTATGTCAATTTTCTTTCTTTCTACACAATTCCAACAGAATGTATTCGTTTTCCTTACATAGTTCTTACGGAAATATTTTTTCCCTACACATCCAACTGAATGTATTCAATTTTCCTACATATTTCCTACAAAATTAGTTTTTTTTTTCCTACAAAATTCTAACGGAATGTATTCTTTTTTCCTACGCAATTCTGACAAAATTAGTTTTGTTTCCTACACAATTCTAACATAATGTATTCTTTTTTCTTACACATATCCTATGAAACTATCTTTTTTCTTTCCTACAGAATTCCAACGGAATCTGACGAAACCTGTTTAGCCTTTTTCCTACACATTTCTTACGGATACATTAAAAAAATAGAAAAAACAAAAAATACCTTCTTTTTTCATGCTGAAAGATGCATATTGATAAATATGATTCGGAATATATATATATGTGTATATATATATATATGTATATATATGTGTGTGTGTGTAGGCTAGACTATATGCCAAATACAATATAAACCACACATATATAGAGCAATAGAATATATAAAAAAAGTAGTAATAATAGTAATATAACTCCCATACCTTACACCGAAGCTGGTGGATATTTATAAATTATGTCGAATATGTGCTTGTTTCTTATTATAACATGTCCAGCGTCTCTGGCTTTGTCTTTAGATTTTTCTCTCAAGTCCCTCATAGTGTCTCTATAACATATATTTTTATAAATAATAAAACTTTATATTTTAATATCAGTAATTTCATTATATTACGATGATAAATTGGATTCCTACGCATTTCCTACCGTTGATTAAAATGAAAACGGATTCCATAGGAATTCCGTCGGGAATTGCAGACACTTTTCCTACGCATAACGATTCCTACGAATTTCCGACTAATGGTTAAAATGAAAACGGATTTCGTCGGAGATCTGTCGAAATTTTATGACACTTCTCCTACGCAAACCAATTTGTCGTTTTTTGCGCTTTTTTGTCACAAAACTAAGACCCTTTCTTATACGTAGGAATTTCGTAGGAAACGTGTCAACATTTTCGTTCGTAGGAAATTTTGGTCGGAATAATCGCAGTTTTCTAGTAGTGATATGATCGAACGAGCTTAAAACTTGAAGAATAAATGAGTTAATGAAGCCAACTCTTGTGTAACTCGTGGAATGGAATGATACTCAGCAGCCTCGACAATAGACACAATGGGTTGCTTCTTGAATTTCCAAGAAATTAGTCTTCCCCACATAGAAATGAAATGCTCGCTAATTAACATGCTGCCGCCATGTGGTTCGTATGAGTAATAACTTGTGAGAAGGACGGAAACATGGTTTATCACTGAAAATAAACCCTGTGAACAAGTAACCTTCACATCTCTAAGAGTATGCATGCATGCCAGGCCATGTTGCATCCCAATTAATGTGGAACTCGTGGATCACTTTTGAAATTGAACAGCAAAAGCCAAATCAGGTCTAGTATGTATGTATGGGTTAAGTTCCTAACTAGTCGTCATCGTAGACAATCCATAGGTTCATCTTCATGAGATTTAAGTTGTAAATGCAACGAGAGAGGGGAATGGAGCATGAAATTTAGTCAAGAGGTCCTTGGCAAACACCCAAGAAACAGACCTTGAAGAGAGCTAAGCTAGATTCGTTGATTTGGAATGTGGATTAATGTTTCAAAATAGACATTTCCTTTTCTTCGTTGTATGTCAATTAGAAGAAAGAATATCATCCACATATCATACATGATATACGTATACATACTAGCGTATTGTGTGTAGTTAGGTATTAATAATCATTATTATTAAATATGAAACTTTGACTAATTACCACTTGAGGGCATGGCATGTGGTGTTTACGTAAATAATTATAATCACTTTTTTTATTTAAATACTTGTTACCAACAGTATTGATCTCTAGCCATGATGTATGTACGTTATTGTACACAAACCCATCACCAGCTACTTCGTCTTTACCACCAGAGTCGAACAACCAACTACCACATCAAGTATAACCGGTGACTTCGTCTTCAGCACCACTGCAACGATCAATTACCACATCAAGCAGACTTCGCCCGAGCGACCTGCTCACTTGAAGGAGGTTTTTAAGCATTCTAGTACGTGATCAACTAGTAGGCCTGGCAAAACCAACCTGAATGCCTAATATTGGGTCTTTACGATGACCTCCTGGGTCATTCTGGATGGAGGGAATATTGAGAATGAGTTAGAATTGGTTGGATTGAAACTAGTAAATTTTTAAAACGAGTTAGAATGGCTTGACTTAAGACCAGGAAAGAGGTTAGAATGAGCTCTCTAGCACTCTTCTATGGACCACCTGAAGAAACAGTGGTTAACTAGGAGATAAGTCCACGGGTCGAGTCTCGTCAAATAGGATTAATCCCTTCTTTCCTCGATCGATGGCTGAGTCGTCTCTAATCTGTCACCTGCACAGTAAAACACACCGTGACTCGTAACAAGGAGAATGGGGTGAGGGTTGCTCCTTGTTACCACACTCCGGCGTGAGAATAAGTATTTGCTTTAGAAGCAAGATAAATGTTTAAGTAGTAATTGTGAGTGAGCAGATTAGCATTACCTCAAACCTGGTTCAAAGTTGTTATTTATAGCCGAAGAGTGAAGGAGAAGGGCCAATGGGCCTCTTGATGGGCCTTGGGCCAGACTGACAACTTGCAACCTTTCACATGCCTAGCAGTAGCGTAGGTCGCAGAGGTGTTGCCACGTGTCCTGTTGTATCAGTCGCATGAAGGAACGGCCGCCACGTGGCCTGTTGTGGTTGTCAGTCTATTTATCAGCTTTATGCAAGTGGATTGGGTGGCCGCGTATTGGGCGGTCAGCTGAATGTTGTTGTCAATGTTAAGTCATGTTGGTTGTCCACAGAAGTCAAGGTGACAGTTCCACTTGCATTATTATAAGATGTTGCCCTTACGCGTGCGCCCTGCGGGCTTGCGCAAGCTCTCAACATGCGGTGGGTAAGTTGTATGTGTATAGGTCCACACATCTACGCATTACTCTGCACTTCCTTCGCCGTCCCCGTGCGGGACACAACATGGAAATGTGTTTGATGGAAAGTGAATTTAGTAACACGACAGTTGTAGAAGATGTGGATTCAGATGATTGTAACAACTATCATCTTTAGTAACAATCACCGCATTCTGTGTATGTTGCCTAAAACAGCCATTTTCATACACAAAGTGAGATTCTCATCTTTCCCCGAGTGGGAAAGCAAACTGGGTTCACGCGTGCCCGCACGAACTGAGGCAAGTTCTTCGTCGATTGGGACAATAAGCCGGATGATGGTCACTCGCGCACAAGCTTGGTGCAAAATTTGGGAACCGAACCGAAGCAAACTAAAACTATTATAATTGATCCATTTTGAACCGAACCCGTTTTGACCCAAATCCATTTTAACCTATTACCCAACCCGATCCGTCTATTTTGCAAGGCCTAGTTACTAGTTTGCAAACTCTTGGTCTAAAGTTGTAGTTTCTTAAAATTTGAGACTAAAACCGCAACTTTATGAAACCACAGGAGCATCCATGTGAATGACTGTATATTGTGTGTGTATTGATTATGAAATGGATGAGAGAGTGGGTTTATAGAGGAGGACAAAAGCTTTTTTTTTTTTTTTTTGTGTAAGAAAAAAAAAAAAAAAAGTAAAATGGGGGGCAGGTGGGGCTGAGGAGTAGACGCGTCATAAATTGAAGTCCATAAGAATTGGCATAATTTCCTCGTGCTGAAAATGAAACAGAAATAATAAATAATAATATCCTTCCTTGCTATTTAGAAATAGAAATAGAAAGAAACAAGAGGAGGAGAGATAAAGGAGTATGTCTGAGATTGTAGATTCCGGCAACAAAGAGTCCACCTTCGCACACACTGTTAATCTCCTCAGTCACTACTTGAAGGAAAACGGTGCGTACTACTTCATGTATTATTTCTCTTTCATTCCATTATTATGTAAATACTACTTGAGTATTTGTTTGTTTGTTGATTAATCAGGTATGGGTTCAAGGGGGGCAAAGGAGAATCGAATGACCATCATCTATGGGGGGCAGGTGGTGGTGGTGGATGATTTCCCAGCCGACAGGGCTAAGGAGATCATGATGTTGGCTAGAAGAAGAAGAGGAAATACGCCCGCTGATTGGATCCGAAAACA
Organism: Helianthus tuberosus; assembly: GCA_030545235.1. Taxonomy (NCBI): domain Eukaryota; kingdom Viridiplantae; phylum Streptophyta; class Magnoliopsida; order Asterales; family Asteraceae; genus Helianthus; species Helianthus tuberosus. Next base: position 228,950,888 of record CM060443.1, on the reverse strand, counting down.
TTCCGCACACAACGAATTAGCCGTTGCTGCTGCTGCTGCTGGTAACTAACAAAACATTTCATTCATATTTCTGTCTTGTCTTCTTGTCTTTGGTTACCAATTTAATTAATTAATAAGTGATTGCTTAATTGCTTTGTGCTGCAGATCTTCCACTGGCGAGAAAGGCTTCCCTCGCCCGGTTCTTGGAGAAGAGAAAAGAGAGGTACATATATACAAACATACGGATTATATATAATAGCTAATTAATTAAGTTAATAACAATTTAATTAATTATTACTGACAGAATCACGGCTAGAGCAGCAGCTGCTGCTGCATCTGAATATGATGATGATGAGTCTCCTTCAAAGCAAAGCAAGCCAGCTTGGATCGATCTATTTAATTAATTAGTGTTATTAGATGTGTTGTTGTTGTCATATTCGTAATTGGTAGTAAGTACATCACCGATTAATGATCCAAGACTCCTAATCGTTTGTTTGTTTTATCTATCCATGCCCGGTGGTTGGTTATGGGCTATAACTACCTAGCTTCTTTGTTTCACGGACCCCCTCCTCCTCCTCCTCCTGCTACCATAACCCTTTTTTCTCTTTTCTTTTTTTGTGTATCGATAAATAAACACAACTTGTCCATCTGATTTGCTCTAATTAGTAGTAATTACGTGTTTACTCTAATAAATTGTCTTAACTAACACGGATAAACAAACGAAACAGACTATTTGTCTAATTAATTAATTAATTAGGAGAAGTTTATTTGAGAATAAATTTAATGTGAGAAGAAATTTATCCTACATATATCTTACACTTGTCGAAATTTACCCTACGAATATCTAAATTTATCATGCACATTTAAAGAATATATCCTACACATACTAAAATTTATTCTACAAATGTCGAAAATTGTTATTCATCCTAAATTATTTTATCTTCAAAGAGTATATTTAAAAGTGAGTTACAATTTTAGTTTGTTAGCTAATTAATTATAATTAGAAATTTACCTATATGCCCTTATTAATAATATTAAATACACATATTAAATGAAGTAAAATGAAACATTTCTATTGGTTTAAAACTTATTCTTATTATTCTTACAAAATTTTTCTTCTCATTTGAACCCTCCACTAATTAAATATCTATATATCAAACGATTGACGTAGCCAGGATGACATAAAACAACTATGCATTACAAAAAGAAAAAACCAATACTCTTTAAGTAACAATGAATATGTATGTTCCATTAAAATTGTATTTGTGTAAACTGTGAAAAAAAAATGTATCAACCAAAGATAGGTATCTTGGAAGGATTTGGCTCCAAACTTGGGTCTGGCTAGAAGACTAGCATTTCCTTTCCATTTGAGTATAAAAATAAACTTGTTTAAGAAACGAGTCGACCATTACTTCTTGACCTTGAGTTGGCTCGCAAAGCTAAGCAAGCCTATTATTAACTTCTATTTAATATCTTAAGTATATTTATATAATAATAATAATTATTATATATAAATTAATTTGTATATAATAAACGAGTAGAGCACAAGTCAAGCTCGAGCTTTAGAAATAAAACTTGAAATGACAAGCTCGAGCTCGGCTCTGCTAGTTTACACCCATACGTATAAATATGTTGATATATAGATTATACACAAGTATACATGGTTATCAATATGATATTGATTTGACGATCGAAGGGTTGTCTTGAGGCTACAAACTTGTACGAACAAGAAATTCTTTGTAGAAGGGTTAACATAAGATTTTCTTATCTACTAAGTATAATTGGAAGGTTGAAATCATTTTTATTTTTTTTATTTTTTATATAAGATTTTCTTATCTACTAAGTATAATTGAAAGGTTCAAATCATTTTTAAGAAAATTTTAATTTTTTATATATAAATTTTCAATGGCCTGAGGTCAACGGAGCTCTGTTGACCCCTTGGCCCTTGATTCCGCCCCTACCTGAAAAAGGGATGTCACTAACGCGTACAGTCGTCGTATTATTGTTCTAGAAGAAATGCTTCAAAATTAAACGATTGAATTTTTATTAGTAGTGGTGAAAAAAGGAAATCATTAATAGGAAGTAGTGGTAGAGAAAAGTAAGGTCCGCCATGGCCATCAAACCATAAATAGAGACATGTTGATCGATAGATCTATTTTGGTTATAATTTCTATTGGACAAAGTTAGGTGCGTACATATTTCAGTATTATGTTTTTATTGTGTTAGCATTGCATACAAAAGATCAAATACAAATACTCTAGTCATACAAAACGTACGAATAGAATGAAAAGGTAAAAAAACGTGGTGGCATTTTCATAATTATTTACTCGTAGAGTAATTATCAAAATTACCCTACAAATGATCTTGTAGGGCAATTTTGATCTTGCAGAGTGATTTTGTAGAGTATCATAATATTATTTTACAAATGATCTTGTATGGTAAGTTTGATCTTATAGAGTAATTTTGAATTGTATACTGTTTGATAAACTTGCAGAGTAATTTTGATACACTTGTAGAGTAATTTTGATAATTACTTTACAAGATAATTTTACAAGATTACCCGACAAAATCATTTGTAGATTAATTTTGATAATTACCCTACGAGCAAATAACTACGAAAATGTCACCGTGTTTTTTTTTTTTTTTTGCTTTTTTATGCCTTTCGTGCGTTTTGTATGATAAGGCTCTTTGTACCTGAACATAACTCTAGCATTGTAATCACACTGTTCACGTGTTTGTAACAAGTGCCATAAGTTATTTTTATAACACCTAGTTTTATTTAGAAAGGACATTAAATTCCAAAGTTTTATTTTTTCTAAAAGGCACGAGTCTCTAGTACCCAGTTAAAGCTGGAATGGCTAATTCCAAAGTATTAAAAGTATGAAAATCTTAACTTTTTTTCTTCTACATGTCATAATTGCATAACAAATATAAATATAAATGAATCGTGAAAAAAGACATAATTGGTGACAATAACATATGTATCTTTGTGGTTACAATATAAGTAAACCTTGAGCTAACAAACACTAACTAAGGTGGTTTTAGGAAGAGATAAAAATGAGAGGGAGGAGAAAAAGAGTGAGACTGAGGAAGGGCGTGGTTAATTGGTTATGGTTTGATGTGTGGTTGAAAACCGGTGTCCAATTATGTTTAAGTTCATGATTTTACATAACTTTTAGTTTCGAATAGCCTACTTTTGATTAGAGTTGTGTTTTGCAGGTCTAACGGAATTGAAGGAGCTATTTGAGAGATATACGAAGCATCGGGACGGGAAATGGATCAACCGGGAGCAAGAAACAAGAAAAACAGAAACCAAGACTTAGAGGGGTCGTCGGCGACGCCCTCTGGGTGATCCAGTCCGCCAGAAACATGCGTAGCCAGTAGAATAAGACGTCGGGAAGAATTGGATTTTCTGGAGCCCGTCGGTGACGCCAGGGAGGGCCGCCGTTCCCTGGTGCCCGACGCAAATGTTTACTTGTTTGTTGATTTGGACGACCTATAACCCAATTTTAGGGCTTTTTCAAAGGTGTTACGAGTTTTGTGAGTTTAAAACTTGATCTTGGAGCCAAGAACACCTCTACCATCACCTTCCATCAATCCCAATCACCTCTATCAATTCGAATCATCGAAACCCTAATTCATCATCATCATCATCATCATCATCCAATTCACAATCCATTTTCCACCATCACTAACCTTCATCACTTCACCATCAAGGCTTCAAGATGACCATGTTCAAGCTCTCATCATCTGTTGATCACATTCCGTTCACCCTGAGCGGCTAGTCTCTTTGGGTTTCACCCCGGTGTAGACTTTTGTAAGGATTTCTAGGGTTTGCTACATGTTTATTATTTGGTTTGTGACAATTTCAATTGCATTTGAATCATTAGATAATTGTCTTGCATTTGTATTGAATCCATGAATTGTCGAGTGACTTATGAAATTTGACTTTATGGAATGTTTATGTGCAATTATGCCTTACTATTTTGATAGGAGTTACTTGTCCGAGGTAACGAAGTGCATTGCGGTTCGTCTTGTACGTTGATAGCAATCAGCTCCCAAGCCTCGTGATTCTAAACCGTTAATGAACTAATTCAATTAAGCCAAGTTAAAAATGTAGTAACCCTAGGTCCTACAATTATCGAACCGGGTGTGAACCTTGTTCTCCACTATTGTTTTCAATCCATAAATCAAGTTTTCATGCAATTTTCAATTGATCAAGTTTTCGTGGTTAAGTAACTAAAACAAATTCGTCGGTTTAATCCGGCATATCTTCAAACAAATAAACGTTCAATTTAAACCACTAGCAAGCTTCATAAGAGTGATACCCTTTACAATCAATCACATTCGTACACAAACCACAAACTCTTCGTGGTTCGAACCCTTACTACCATTAACGCATTGTTAAGGGTAATTTGGGACTATAAATATTATCTTTGACCGGAGCGCGGCACTCCGATCATGGTTTTGCTGAGGAATGCCAATTTTAGGCAATGTAAGATGAAAGAGATATACTTGGTTTTAGGGCGATATAAAATGATGTTAGAGGGGTACGAGAGAAGTTGATTGTCTAAAGGGAATATAGAGTGGTCTTGAAAAAGACTTCAGGGTGGGCGGCTCCAATCGGGAGCACCGCATGGCCCCGTGAAAAAGTTTTAAGATTGGGGAGTTTCCTCAAATGCTTCCCAGATTTGGCGACAACATTTTTACACATTATTTAAACAAATTCAAAATAACTTTTTTTAAACACACAATACTCAATATTCTATTTCTCTCGATTTGTTTTTTAACATAACACTCAATATGTCTACCTCTCGCAGTGTAAAAAAAAAGAAACTGATCCAGTTTGTAGAAAACGAGAAGAGTTGACGGAAGGAATGACAAAACTGATTTCTAGAGGTTTGTGAGATGTTAAAATCCTTCAGTGCACTCCAGCTGGCTTTTATTAGCTTCATATTAAGTTACCTGAAACGCGTGTTAAAAAGTTTTATCAGCAAGAAATACTGGCGAGTGCATCCCAGTTTAATCAAAACAATTTTTATCACTTTACAGTATTGAGGGCATATGCAATTACATTTGTTTACATCTACTCAATTACCACCCACGGTACTATCAATCCTGAGTTGTGGTCATGCTACTACTCACAGTGTAGTAACAAGTTATGTATACAAAACCCCAACATACCGACAGTAATTGTAGAATCACAAATACTCAATCACTGTTAAATATAATTTAAAACAATTGAGGTTTTGTAAAACAGTTTACAAAAATGGGAATTACTCACATTTGTAGACTTAGGTATTTCTACAGGCTTCCTGATAATACTATAGCTTCCTGTTGCTTCTCCTGGTTATTATTTATTAAATTTAGACAATGCACACGTGTTATTAAGATAACCCAAATCACATTAGCCATACCCCCGAGACAGAACTCCAATGAACTGAGTCGGACAGAGCCTTGACATACGTTACGGAGTCCTAAATCAATCGGGCAGAGTAACTAATACGTAACCGGGGGTTATAATACTTACAACGAGGCAAAGCTTCGGGTTTTTAAGGGTGATTTGGCTATAAATTTCACCCACAGAAGTTTGAGAGAAAAGAAATATTTGAACGGGGATGAACTGCTGATCAAAGGAGCTATTTATAGCTGTTTTACTAGTCCCTCGCCCCCCGCGACGCCCACAGGCCTAGCCTATCGCGGCCCGCGAGATATGTAGCTAGGGTTTTAGGGTTGGTGAGTCAAGGGTGTAGGTTTGACGTGTGTCCGACACGTGGCAATCAGGGTGTCCGGCAAGTAATAAGGTGTCGCGGCCCGCGACTCGCCCTAGTAAATCCTTCGCGGCCCGCGAGCGATGAAGAATCTTGTTTTATTTGATTTTTATAATAAGTAAGGTTATTCGGGTTCGTTTATGAGTATACGGGTGTATTTAGGAGTGTTTAGGGTGTTTTATGATGGTATAATAACCCAATTCAACTTTATCAATATATCCGAGACAGAACCCCAACGTACTTAGTCGGGCAGAGCCTTGACATGCGTTGGTGGGTCCTAAATCAATCAGACAGGGTATTGACTTAGTGATCAGGGGTTGCAACACTTAAAACGGGGCAGGGCTTTATTATTATTATTGGTTAAAAAATAATAATAAAAGTATAGAATTTAGAGAGAGAGCGTGAGGGAACAGAAAGAAAGAAAAAGTGTGGTTAGAATGCTTAAATCTATTATCTATTTATACTACTTCTTTAGCTTGGATTTCAAGCTACATACGTGCACATAATTATAAAACACACGTATTCATGCAAAATCATGCACCACGTAGACAACATTCTTTTGAATGTTAGTGGTTGAATTTTTTGTATTATTATATTCAAATTACGTAAAGTTTAAAGTTTGATTAGTATTATTTTATTAATTTATATATTATAATTAATTCAGCTGCTTCACTTATTTGACGCTTATAACTTCTAAAATATAATGTTTTATAAAACAATGAATATGTCATTAGAACGAGAATAATCTTATCTACATTTTGAACCAAGTTTCATTAAAAATGGAGTAGGTTCAAATATATTGTATTTTTATAATTTAATTATTAAAGGGTTCCTAGGCCCGTCTAGATACTTTATATTTCTAACAGTCAACTTACCCATGATCTATCCGTTTAATAACATAAGTTTTTATATACTTTATCTTATATTTTATAAATTAAAAATCTGGGAATGTTACATTCAGTCTTTCCTTGACTTGAATAATTTTGTCAGTTGTTTCTTGTACAATCTCAGGACCTGACAGTTGCTTTTCTCCGATCTCTGTCCAACATACTGGTGTTCGGCATTTCCGTCCATAGAGGGCTTCAAATGGTGCAGCATTGATGCTGGTATGATAGCTGTTGTTGTAGAAAAATTCTATTAAAGGTAAATGTCCATCCCAATTTCCTCCAAAATCTATCACACAAGCTCTAAGCATATCTTCCATTGTCTGAATTGTTCTTTCACTTTGACCGTCTGTTTGAGAATGATATGCTGTACTTAGATTCAATCGGGTTCCCATTGCTTTTTGAAACTTATCCAAAAATGAGAAGTAAAACGGCTGTCTCTACGTTAGCTTTTCCTGCATGATACTGGATATCACAATCATAATCGCTAAGAATTTCCATCCAACGCCTGCCTCATGTTTAATTCCTTTTGTCCGAAGACATATCTTAAACTCTTATGGTCGGTGAATACAATTGTATCGCTATGGACTTTATTACTAAACTACCCCGCACCTCTAAAGGTCACGATAGTATCTGGGTGATTGTTGATCGTTTGACCAAATCCGCTCACTTTCTTCCTATTCGTGAAGATTACAGAGTGGAGAAACTTGCTTGAGTCTATACTGAGGAGATTATATGCCGTCATGGCATACCCCTTGACATAATCTTGGACCGTGATGGTCGTTTTACTTCACGTCTTTGGCAAACGTTTCAGTCCGCTATGGGTTCGCACTTGAATCTTAGCACGGCCTTTCATCCTCAGACGGATGGGCAGACCGAGCGTACTATTCAAACCCTAGAGGATATGCTCTGTTCTTGTGTCATCGACTTTGGTGGTAACTGGGATGTACATTTACCATTGATAGAATCCTCCTACAACAATAGCTACCATTCCAGTATTCAGATGGCTCCTTTCGAAGCTTTATATGGGCGAAGATGCCGATCTCCTCTCAGCTGGCATGAGGTTGGGGAAAAGCAGTTCACTGGCCCTAAGATTGTTCAAGAGACAACAGATAAGATTCTTCAGATCCATGACAACTTGATCAAGGCTAGGAGCAGACAAAAGAGCTATGCTGATAATAGACGGAAGCCTCTGGAATTTGCTGTTGGTGATCGAGTTCTACTCAAGGTATCTCCCTGGAAGGGAGTAGTTCGTTTTAGAAAGAAGGGAAAGCTCGCTCCTCGCTACGTGGGTCCTTTCGTGATACTTGAAAGGATCGGCAAGGTGGCGTACAGACTCACCTTGCCACAAGATCTAAACAACGTGCATCCAGTGTTCCACGTATCTAACTTACGGAAATGCCTAGGCAACGAGGGACTGCAGGTTCCTCTTGAAGACTTGCAAATAAATGAAGCCGTTCAAATTTTGGAGAAACCGGTCGAAATCATGGATCAAGCTGTCAAGCGTCTGAGGCGCAGCAAAATTCCCATTGTTAAGGTTCGATGGGAAGGAAAGCGTGGTGCTGAATTCACTTGGGAGTTGAAAAGTGATATGAAGGCCAAGTACCCGCATCTCTTCGAGCAGTCTTCTTCTAAGATTTCGGGGATGAAATCTCCTAAAGGATGGGAGACTGTAACGCCCAGCGCCCCTAAGCATTAGGCTCTTGGCAAGATTAGTCCCTGAACTTTTCCCATTGTCAATTATAGTCCCTGTAGTTGTGAAATGTTGATACTTTGATACTTTTGGCATGAGTCTTATTGATAATTGATGCTTGATACTATGATGCTTGATTCTTTATTCTAGATGCTTGATTCTTGACACTTAAACTATGAGACTTGATACTTAATCTAGATACTTGACTCTTGATACTTAATCTAGACACTTGATTCTTGATGCTATGGAAACTAGATTCTTTATGATTCTTGATACTTGATACTTGGACTCTTGACTCTTGATGCTTGAAAAACTATGATTCTTGACTCTTGAAACTTATTTGGTGCTTGACTCCTTAGACTCGTGAGACTTGATTCTTGGTTAAACGAGAGACTGGAGCCTTGTCACTGGCGGAATATATGAAACTTGGAAACTTTTGGCTTATAATGTAATTTAGATACTTTGCCCAAACCATACGCAACACAACGCTAAATATAGTTCGCAAAACGAATCTAAGACAGGAACGCGGAAAGAAGGGATTGGCCAGAGTGGCCGTCCGATCGGATGACCGCCCGATCGGATGACCACTCGAACGACCAGCCACCCTATCCGCCTTGCATGCATTCTCACCCTATAAATAGGCCTGTCACATCACCATTCTGAGTGATGTGACAGCTCTGCTCGACCAAGGCACGCGCACCCTTCATTTCTTCATTTTCTCATTAATTCCGGTACGTTCTCGGCTAGATTCTTGTACTTTCTTGACCTACACTTCATTCTCTACGTGATTATCACTTGAAATCACGTTTTTCACCGTGAAATATCTCAGATCTGAGATCCTAAGGATGACGTCATCATGGTAGGTTGTACAAACTAACATACGAGGTCATTCTTGATGAGATCTAGCTAAGATCTAGGGGATTCCATGCACATATCACTAAATCCAACCTAAATCTAAAATAAAACTAAACTTTTTCTATAAAACTTGTGTATCTTCATCTTTTCTAAACCTTTCACCATTAATCGGTGGAACCTGGGTCTAAATGGGCTGTGGACTGGATGAATAGTCTAAAGCCGGCTTGGATCTAAGTTAATACCAGTGAAGACGAGCATGGAACGGATTATGACATTAACTCGTTACAAAACAAGACGACTGAACGGACGGGGGTGATTCCCACCCGATTAGGACGCCGGGATACTAATGAGTTTACTGTTGTCATGATATGTACCGTACCGTCACCATTAATATGGAAACTTAGAAATTTTACGAACATGTTAAACGAGAACAAGGGTCGCCTGATCGAGTGGCAACCCGATCGGACAGCCGTCCGATCGGACAACCACCCTATCAGGTGACACTTGCCATAGTCTTGAAACTTACAGTCACTTGGTAAACAATCAAAACTTGGAGGTCTAATCGAATGGCAACCCGATCGGACAGCCGTACGATCGATCAGTCATCCGATTGGGAGGACCAGGGTACCTACACTCGGATCGAGTGATAACCCGATCGGACTGTTGACCGATCGAGCAGCCATCCTATCCCTCCCATCCATGAACTTCAACACAAGTGACAACTCGATCGGACTGTTGACCGATCAAACAACCATCCTATCCCTCACATCCATGAACTTCAACACAAGTGGCAACCCGATCGGATGAACATCCGATCGGGCAGCTGTTTGTCTTCTCACACAAGAGTCACCCGACCGGGTTACCATCCGATCGGACAACCATCCGATCGGACAGCCATTCGATCCCGTGACTGACTTGACACTTTGCGTAATCTCGTTACTCGGCCCGACTCTTATCCTATTGTAATCTAATCAGGCTAATACTAAAAGAGCTCCCTTTGATCCAATAGCAGTTTATACTGTTAAACAATCACTGTGAGTATACTCGATCCCCTTTTACTTTAAACTTTTGGGGTGTAACATGTATTCTATGAAACTTAAACTTGAATCTTTGAAACTTATACTCTATCCTATATGAACATGAAACTTGTGATTCTTGATTCTTGATTCTTTGTGCTATGTGATGTTTAATCCACAGTGTGTAGTTCCGCCTTAACAATAGTAGCGCTATAGGAGATGCACCTCTCCCATTATTCTCGGGGGGTATTGTTAGGAGGATTCTAGTTTACCTTGAGTCTTGGGTAAACACTAAAGCATCAGGATACTTGGGCTATCACTGCGTGGACTGCGACACTAGCACGGCTGAAACTATTTTATTGTTTACACTGTGGATATGAGATGTTTTAATCTATTATTCTATTATCAAACTTGTATACTCGCCAATACTTTTGTATTGATATTTTAATACATGTTGCAGGCTGATAGGATGCTTGGAATGCATGGAATTCAGCTAGGAGATGCTTAGAAACGTCGCCTAGTTAACTTAGAATCTTTTGAACAATTTGAGCAATTTATGATTTGGTTGTAATGTGATACTTGTGATGACGTTGATAGATATTTGCATGAAATCAATTAATCTTTATTGAAACAAATAGTGTTATGGAATCTCATGAGCAATCTGAACGCTTAGTGCTCGTACCCCGATGTTTCTGCCATCGGTTGGGGTGTGACAGATTGGTATCAGAGCCATAACTATAGGGAATTAGGATAAGTAGGAATACTTGCCCTAGTCTATAGTTCTAGGAACCTTGACTCTTATTTGTTGTTTAAGACTTATGTATTCTACCGTATCTACTTCCTAGCAGCACTTGTTCTGTTAAACTTACATGCCTTTCCTAAGGCTAACATAATCTACACTTGATGCCTTGAAAACACTGTTCACCGGTGTTTGTATTTTGCACGAGATTTGCCTTCAAGACAGGAGTGACATCCAAACCTTGATGGAAAATCTCCATATTATTCTAGTAGGTCTTATCTGCTGATGGGTACCAACGCTATTAGGGTATGATGTTGTCAAGTTAGAGGTGAAACTCAGATCTTGATAACTAGTCCCACTCCTTGATTTTCATGTCTCGCCAAAGTCTCGTAACTTCCGATCAATTGGGTACGTAAAATTACCAAAAGGACAAATATCGTAGGCCTAACATCGATGACGTATTTGTCTAAGTAAGTCAGGACACGTTACCTCAATTCGAAAGGGGTTCGAATCATTTTGGTTAGTCGCCGTTCCTCTACCCGGAACGATCCTATGCTTTATGAGCCTATCTTGCTTTTATGTTACCTCGATTTTATGCTTATGATTTTAAACTCGATTCTTTGATCATTTGGTATGCGTTTACACGAATCACACGTTGTCCACAATCTAAAACATAAATTCTAATCTCAGATCGAACAAAATTTATGAGGCTTTATTCTATGTGTAATCTAAGTGATGATGTGATTGTAAGACACTAGATGTAACATGGCATGGAATACGAAGGGAAAGTGACGTGTCCGAAACATGGTGGATACGCCGCTGGTACTTCCTATATATAAGTGTTTCTGGCATGTTACCAACTTTCGTACCAAGTACCATGCGAAATTTAGTGTCTGGTGAAGGATTCTAAAGCTATGGAAGGACTATTTGTGTATTCTATGAGAAACTTATGTGAAATCTATCGTGTACTCTGGTGGAATTTATGTGTAAACTACGTATGTTTGACGGAGAAACAAAATACGAAATGTAGCCTAGCGCCGAAGACGAGGGGGAGCGTGGCATGTCTGAAGCATGGTGGATACACCGCTGGTACTTCCTATATATAAGCGTTTCTGGCACGCTACCAAACCTTTGTACCACGCGCTAAGTGAAATTCGTAGTTTTGTAGGCTCGGGTTTGAGTGATTGAATCTACCTTGTTGGTCTGTGTGGTTGAATCTATCTGGTTAATCTATGTTTTGAGAAGTGGTGAAATCGAAAGCGGTGATTAATGATGCATGACACCGACGACGAGACGAACGTGACATGATTGAAGCATGGTCCGCTAGTACTTCCTATATATAAGTGCTTCTGTCATGTTGCCGAACTTTCATAACACGTGCCATGCGGGATCTCGTTGGTTGTGGATTGTTAGCACGAGTCTATGTGAAACTATGTGAAACTATTTGGAATCTATTGAATCTATTTGGAGTCTATTGAATCTATTGAGTCTATGGGGATCCAATGAAGCTATCGAAATCTATTGGAATCTACTTGAGACTATTTGAATCTATTTGGATTAATTTACGATGAGTGTGGATATCGACATGTGAACATGACATCGAGTACGAGGTGGAAGTAATGTGCCCGAAGTGTGGTGGATACGCCGCTGGTACTTCCTATATATAAGCGCTTCCGACATACTGCCAAGCTTCGTACAACATGCCATGTGAGGGTAGTGGATTGCAGTGTGTAATCTTTTGGAATCTATTGGTTTAGTCTATGTGTGTATTGTGATAATGATGAGTGTATTGTTTGGCAATTGCGACACGTAACATGGCGTCGAGTGCGGGATGGAAGCAATGTGCCCGAAGCGTGGTGGATACGCCGTTGGCACTTCCTATATATAAGCTCTTCGGACCTGTTACCAAACTCCGTGCAATGCGCCATGCGAAGGTCGTGGGTTTGCGGAATCTATAAGAATCTTGTGAATCTTGGGTCTTAGTCTACCGTGCGTGAATCTATGTTGTCATGCGTTAATTTAGACTTATACGATCCTCTTATTGGATCTTTAGGATGTCTTCTCGAAAGCTATCTGACACTCTCAGGAAATCCAGGAAGAAGTCTCAGAAAAAGATGATGTCGTTCATGGCCGACCAGATTGCTCGAGTCGTGCCAAAGATCGTCTCTGAGCTCCAAGGATCAAACACGCCTCCATCCTCTGCGGACTCCAAGGCTGAGGAGAAAAAGCCTACTAAGTTCAACTATAAACATTTCATCTCTTGCAACCCCAAGTCTTTCTCGGGCAGTGATGGGGTGACTGCTATGCTCGAGTGGTTTGACAGCATCGAGGTTACCTTCATTAACAGCGAGTGCCCAGACCACTTAAAGACTAGGAGTGCTACTGGGATGTTTCAAGGCAGAGCGTTGGAGTGGTGGTCGAATGAGAGAAACATCCGTTCAAATGAAGAAGCCTACGCTCTTCCATGGGCTGAGGTGCGAGAACTAATGATGCTTGAGTTCTGCCCTCCTCATGAACAACTGAAGCTTGAAGAAGAGTTTTGGCATCTGAAGCAGGTTGGTGATGATAACCTGGCTTATACTACCCGTTTTAAGCAGCTGAGTCTTATCGTTCCTCACTTGGTTTCGACTCCTAAGAGAATGATAACCAAGTACATCAATGGCCTACCTCATGCTATGCGTGATTCTATTGAAGTAGCTCAACTGGAAACTATTGAGGAAGTCTATCGTTTGCCAGCAAGTTTGAACAACAACCGTGTGTGTGATAAATAGTTCGCTACTCCTGCTCCCTCCAAGTCTGCGAATCAAGTTACTTAGCAGCCAGGCGGCAGCAAGAACAAGAAGAGGAAATCCCAGGGTTCTGGATGTAATGCTATTACTCCTGCCACAAACCCTGCTGCTAAACCTGCTACTGCTGCTGCTAACCCTGCTGCTCCCGAAGCTCAATCAATCAATCAATCATACCCAGTAAAATCCCACAAAGAGCAAAGCTATTTGTAGGGTCTGGGGAGGGTGGGATGTAGGCACACCTTACCTCTACCCCTAGGGATAGAGAGGCTGCTTCCAGAGAGACCCTCGGCTCCAAAACACCCAGGAAAGAAATAAATAGAGCATGGGGTGTGTGTGTGTATATGTGTATGAAGCTACCAATGTAGTATGAGTTGCAAAATAGAGCATGGTAGAACAGAACAAATATGACAACACAAACAGTCTATACCCATAGTTACATATTTACGACCATACACTACACCTAGAAACACAACTGTACAAAACATCCTATACACATAGTTACTTATGTACGACCATACACTCCACTACACCTAAAAACACAATTGTACCCTTTCCTAGAAATCCTTAACCTTAATCCTACGTCTCCACGAGCTCCTATCATGGACCATGTTCTCAGAGAGGTGCAATTTTTGCAGATCCTGCCTAATCCGCTCATCCCAAGTAATTTTGGGTCTGCCTCTACTCCTCCTCCCCTCCACCTCGAGGGTTTCAACCACTCTAACTGGTTCTATCGTCTGCCTCCTCTTCACATGCCCAAACCATCTCAATCTTCCCTCCTTTATCTTATCTGATATACTAGCTACTTGTAACCTTTCCCTAAAAACATTATTTCTTATCCGGTCTAACCTTGTGTGGCCACACATCCATCTTAGCATTCTCATCTCTGCTACCTCCATCTTGCGTGCCTGTACTTCCTTAATGGCCCAACATTCGGTTCCATATAACATAGCAGGTCTAATTGCAACCCTATAAAATTTCCCTTTCAATTTTGTTGGGAACCTCCTATCGCACAATACCCCAGTGGCAGCTCTCCACCTACACCATCCGACCTGGATGCGGTGGGCAACGTCACTATCTATCTCCCCATCCCTCTGGACAAACGATCCTAGATACTTGAACTTAGTCACCTGCGGGACCGCTTGACTGTCAATGGTGATCTGAATGTCCTCATCGTTGTCTACTCCACTAAAGTCGCAATACAAGTACTCAGTCTTAGATCGACTAATCTTTAAACCTCTTCCCTCTAAAGCTGCTCGCCACTCTTCTAACCTCGCATTCAGGCTTTGTTTACTATCAGCAACTAACACAATATCATCTGCAAAAAGCAGGCACCACGGAAGAGCCCCCTGAATTAACTTTGTCAACTCATCTAGGATAACTGCAAATAGAAAAGGGCTCAAAGCGGACCCTTGGTGGAGTCCTACATCCACCGGGAAAGAATCAGTATCCCCTACAGGCGCTCGGACCCTAGTCTCAGTCCTAACATACATATCCCTAATTAAGTCTATATACTTCCCAGAAACCCCTCTACTCTCCAAACTATCCCAAATCAGTCTACGTGGCACACTGTCATAGGCCTTTTCAAGATCAATGAACACCATGTGTAGGTCCCGTTTCTTCTCCCTATACTTCTCCATCAATCTCCTTAGAATATGTATTGCCTCCGTAGTCGATCGCCCTGGCATAAAACCAAATTGGTTTACCGTGACTTGAGTTTCTCTTCGGATTCTCGTCTCAATTATTCTCTCCCATAATTTCATAGTGTGTCCTAGCAACTTAATCCCTCTATAATTCCCACAACATTGGGCGTCCCCTTTGTTCTTATACACAGGAACTACTACACTATTCCTCCATTGATCTGGCATTTTCCCAGATTTGAAAATAAGATTGAATAAAATAGTTAGCCAATGTACTCCTTCTTCTCCCAAGCATTTCCATACCTCAATCGGTATGTTATCTGGCCCAACTGCCTTAGCTCTTCCCATCTTTCTAAGGTTTGTTCTCACCTCCTCCCGTGTGATACGTCGACAGTAGCCGTTATTCCGTAGTCGCCTTTGCGTAGGTGAATCATCATTTTCTTCAATTTCTCCAATTTCTTGTTGGTAATCCCTCCTGCCATTGAAAAGATTGTAGAAGTACACTTGCCATCTCATCTTAATGTCGTGTTCTTTGACCAAAACGCATCCGTCCTCTCCCTTTAAAAACTTCACTGCTCCTAAGTCTTGCCTTCTACGCTCTCTAGCCTTTGCAATCTTGAACATGTCATGCTCCCCCTCCTTTGTTTCCAGTCGATCATACATCTGCTTGTAAGCTGCGTTCTTCGCCTCTGACACTGCCTTCTTCGCCTCTCTCTTAGCCTCTTTATATCTATCCCTTAAAATCGCTTGCTCCTCCTCGACTGTACACCTCAAAAGATCCCTAAAGCACCCTTGTTTAATCCTTATTTTAGTATGCACATCCTCATTCCACCACCATGACTCCTTATGGCCACACCTCTTTCCTTTTACAACCCCTAGCGTTTCCTTCGCCACATTAGTAATGGTGTTTGCCATGTCCTCCCACATTTGGTTTGCGTCCCCATCTACTCTAGGCGATGTCATTAAGAGGACCTTATCTCTAAACACTTCGATTTTGTCGCCCTTTAACATACCCCATCTAACCCTAGGACGCATTACCCTCTCTCCCTTGGTCAGTTTTCCTCTCATGACTATATCCGCCACCAATAAACGGTGTTGAGTCACTGTTGTCTCCCCTGGTATAACCTTGCAGTCCCTCCACCACCTTCGATCTCCTAGCCTCATCAAAATATAGTCAATCTGAGTGTTACGTCCGCAACTGCTAAAAGTAATCAACTGTGATTCTTTCTTCTTAAAGAAAGAATTCAGGATACCTAGGTTGTGGGCCACCGCAAACTCTAGCAAATCCCTACCAGGGTTGTTCCTATCACCAAAACCAAAGCCCCCATGAACCTCACTAAAACCATCACTATGCCTACCAATATGGCCATTAAAATCGCCTCCTATGAAAATTCTTTCTTCCCTAGGTATGGCCCTCACAACTCCGTCTAGGCAGTCCCAAAAATCTCTTTTCTCTTGATCCCCTAATCCCACTTGTGGGGCATATGCGCAAACAACTGTCACCACTTCCTCTCCTAGTACTAATCTCAACACCATGATCCTATCGTTGTATCGTATCACCTCTACCACATTTTTATACAAGTTTATATCTACTAAAAATCCTACCCCATTCTTTACCCCATCAGACCCTGAATATAACAACTTGTACCCATTACGCTCATCCCCTTTATGTCCCTTCCACTTAGTCTCCTGAAGGCACGCTATATCTACCCTACGTCTTTTTAGTGTATCTATGATCTCCAACAACTTACTACTAAGGGTTCCTACATTCCACGACGCCACGCGCAAACTATACCCCCTTTCTTTTCCCCTCCCTGCACCCCTCGTCCTCGAACATGATCTCAATGAAGAATCATGATATCTACCGTCTATGATTGCTACAAATCACCCGATAATCCAAAAAGGGCACACGCATAACAAATAATGATCAAATAGAGCGTTATAAATAAGTTCACACAATAAGTAAACAATCACAAATACGATCAAGAACAATGCCTAAACAATAACATAACAGGTAAACAGTAGAATAGAATAACACAACAGGTAAACAGCAGAATAAGATAAGTTCACACAATAAGATAACACAACCGGTAAACAACAGGAATAACACACAAAAAACCAGACGCGAGTATCACAGACAATAACAACTCAACAAACAAGAGGTAATCAACAAGAGAATATAACAAACAACAAACAAGAAACACAGAATATATCAGCAGCAATAAGAATGCCTAAATGCTGCTCCCGAAGCTAAGAAGTAATATACTGGGCCTCATCCCAAGTGTACGACTTGCAACTACCATCATCCTGCTGCGTCTGCATGTCGTCTGTGCACCAACTGTAATCGTTATGGCCACACGACTCCTTACTGTCGTCAAGCTAACCCGGCCCCGCAAGCTCAGCAAGCCCCAGCTCAGGTAGCTCTACCTACACTTCCAGCACCTTTGCAAAACCCAAGGCCAATCAACGCTGTTCGTGCATGCTACAAGTGTGGAGATACTACCCACCTCCGTAACCAGTGTCCTCAGCTGAACCAGGACCAGCAGCCAGCCGCTCGTGGACGAGCGTTCAATCTTAATGAAAATCAGGCTCGTAATGACAATGACGTTGTCAATGGTATGTTCCTTGTTAGTAACCTTTATGCTTCGATTCTATTTGATACTGGTGTCGATAAAAGCTTTGTGTCCGTGGAATTTGAGTCTTTGATAAACTGTACACGCTCCAAGTTACCTGAGTCATTCTCTTTTGAGGTCGCTAATGGTAAGTCGATTCTTGTGAATTCTATCGTGTGTGATTGTTCTTTGATTCTTAACGATATCGTCTTCTCTATTGATCTTATACCCATGCGATTGGGTAGTTTCGATGTCATCATTGGCATGGACTGGTTGTGTAAGAACCATGCCGAGATTGTTTGTCATGAGAAACTTGTTCTTCTTCCTCTTCCCTCTGGTGAGGTTGATGTCATGCACACAAGCGACCTTCAAAAGGGCTGAGGTTGATGTCATGCACACAAGCAAACTTCAAAAGGGCTGAGGTTGATTCTTACTTTGATCGTCTATGGAGACCGACCTTCAAAAGGGCTGAGGTTGATTTCATGCACACAAGCGAGCCGAAACTTACGTAAACAGAACCCTGCCTTCCTGGCTCACGTAGTGGAACAAAAAGGCAAGGGGAAGAACATAAGCGATGTTCCAGTGGTGTGTGACTTCAATGTTGTCTTTCCTGAAGATCTTCCTGGTCTTCCTCCTCCCAGATCCGTTGACTTTCGTGTTGACCTCGTACCTGGTGCGACTCCTGTCGCCAGGGCTCCTTACCGTCTTGCACCTTCTGAGATGCAAGAGTTATCTAGTCAACTCCAGGAGTTACTCGACAAGGGTTTTATTCGTCCAAGTACCTCCCCGTGGGGTGCTCCCGTTTTATTCGTCAAGAAGAAGGATGGTTCCTTCCGAATGTGTATCGACTATCGTGAGCTGAATAAGCTTACCATGAAGAATCGTTATCCGCTTCCTCATATTGATGACCTATTTGATCAACTGCAAGGCGCGTCGTGTTTCTCGAGAATTGACTTACGTTCTGGTTATCATCAACTACGTGTCCTTGAAGATGATATTCCTAAGACTGCATTTCGTACTCGATATGGGCACTACGAGTTCGTAGTCATGCCTTTTGGCTTGACCAACGCACCTGCAGTGTTCATGGACCTTATGAATCGTGTTTATAAACCCTATTTGGACCGTTTTGTGATAGTCAATATTGATGATATTCTTATTTATTCTAAGTCTAAAGCTAATCATGCTCGCCGTCTATGTCTCATGCTTGAACTCCTACGTGGTGAACGTTTGTACGCTAAATTTTCCAAGTGTGAGTTTTGGATTGATGAAGTGCAATTTCTTGGTCATATTGTTAGTAGACAGGGTATTCATGTTGACCCTTCTAAAGATTGAGGCAGTAAAGAATTGGTGTACGCTTAAATCCATGTCTGAGATTCCTTCTTTCCTAGGATTGGAGGGTTATTACCGCCGATTCATCGCGGATTTTTCTAAAATCGCTGTTCCTCTTACTACGCTAACCCAAAAGGATAAACCTTTTGTTTGGGATCCCGACCAACAGGAATCCTTTCAAACTCTTAAGAACCTTTTGTGTAATTCTCCTGTGTTAACTCTACCTGATGGTAACGATGATTTTGTGGTATATTGTGATGCCTTGAATCGTGGAATGGGTTGTGTGCTCATGCAGCGAGACAAGGTTATTGCTTATGCCTCTCGTCAGTTCAAAGTACATGAGAAAAACTATACTACTCACGATCTGTATCTTGGTGCGGTTATTTTTGCGTTGAAGATCTGGCGACACTACCTTTATGGTACTAAGTGTGTGGTCTTCACCGACCATAGGAGCCTTCAGCATATCTTTGACCAAAAAGAGTTGAACATGCGACAAAGACGTTGGATGGAATTGCTTAACGACTACGACTGCGAAATTCGCTATCATCCTGGCAAGGCGAATGTAGTAGCCGACGCCCTTAGTCGTAAGACTCATTTCAAGGCTATTCGTATCTCTAGTGATCTGCATGCTTGTATTTGTGACGCCCAGTATTCATCAGCAAATGAAGCTAGTTTAGAAGAAGAAATCCACGGCGCTAGGATGGACCAGCTTGAAACTAAATCTGATGGTCTGCAGTATTATCTAAATCGCATCTGGGTACCATATCGCGATGACCTTCGTGATCTCATTATGACCGAGGCTCACAAATCCCGTTACTCTATCCATCCAGGTGCTGATAAGATGTACCTGGATCTGTGTGCGACTTATTGGTGGCCTGACATGAAGAGGGATATTGTTGTATACGTGTCTAAGTGCCTTACTTATTCGAAGGTAAAGGCTGAACACCAGTGTCCCTCTGGACTCTTAGAACAACCCAAGATCCTAGTTTGGAAATGGGATAGTATCGCTATGGACTTTATTACTAAACTACCCCGCACCTCTAAAGGTCACGATAGTATCTGGGTGATTGTTGATCGTTTGACCAAATCTGCTCACTTTCTTCCTATTCGTGAAGATTACAGAGTGGAGAAACTTGCTCGAGTCTATAATGATGAGATTATATGCCGTCATGGCATACCCCTTGACATAATCTCGGACCGTGATGGTCGTTTTACTTCGTGTCTTTGGCAAACGTTTCATTCCACTATGGGTTCGCACTTGAATCTTAGCACGGCCTTTCATCCTCAGACGGATGGGCAGACCGAGCGTACTATTCAAATCCTAGAGGATATGCTCCGTTCTTGTGTCATCGACTTTGGTGGTAACTGGGATGTACATTTACCATTGATAGAATTCTCGTACAACAATAGCTACCATTCCAGTATTCAGATGGCTCCTTTCGAAGCTTTATATGGGCGAAGATGCCGATCTCCTCTCAGCTGGCATGAGGTTGGGGAAAAGCAGTTCACTGGCCTTGAGATTGTTCAAGAGACAACGGATAAGATTCTTCAGATCCGTGACAGCTTGATCAAGGCTAGGAGCAGACAAAAGAGCTATGCTGATAATAGGCGGAAGCCTCTGGAATTTGCTGTTGGTGATCGAGTTCTACTCAAGGTATCTCCCTGGAAGGGAGTAGTTCATTTTAGAAAGAAGGTAAAGCTCGCTCCTCGCTACGTGGGTCCTTTCGTGATACTTGAAAGGCTCGGCAAGGTGGCGTACAGACTCGACTTGCCACAAGAGCTAAACAACATGCATCCAGTGTTCCACGTATCTAACTTACGGAAATACCTAGCCAACGAGGGACTGCAGGTTCCTCTTGAAGACATGCAAATAAATGAAGTCGTTCAATTTGTGGAGAAACCGGTCGAAATCATGGATCAAGCTATCAAGCGTCTGAGGCGCAGCAAAATTCCCATTGTTAAGGTTCGATGGGAAGGAAAGCGTGGTGCTGAATTCACTTGGGAGTTGAAAAGTGATATGAAGGCCAAGTACCCGCATCTCTTCGACCAGTCTTCTTCTAGGATTTCGGGGACGAAATCTCCTAAAGGAGGGGAGACTGTAACGCCCAGCGTCCCTAAGCTTTAGGCTCTTGGCAAGATCAGTCCCTGAACTTTTTCCTATTATCAATTATAGTCCCTGTAGTTGTGAAATGTTGATACTTTGATACTTTTGGCATGAGTCTTATTGATAATTGATGCTTGATACTATGATGCTTGATTCTTTATTCTGGATGCTTGATTCTTGACACTTAAACTATGAGACTTGATACTTAATCTAGATACTTGACGCTTGATACTTAATCTAGACACTTGATTCTTGATGCTATGGAAACTAGATTCTTTATGATTCTTGATACTTGGACTCTTGACTCTTGATGCTTGAGAAACTATGATTCTTGACTCTTGAAACTTATTTGGTGCTTGACTCCTTAGACTCGTGAGACTTGATTCTTGGTTAAACGAGAGACTGGAGCCTTGTCACTGGCGGAATCTATGAAACTTGGAAACTTTTGGCTTATAATGTAATTTAGATACTTTGCCCAAACCATACGCAACACAACGCTAAATATAGTTCGCAAAATGAATCTAAGACAGGAACGCGGAAAGAAGGGATTGGCCAGAGTGGCCGTCCGATCGGATGACCGCCCGATCGGTTGACCACCCGATCGGCTGACCACCCGATTGGGTGACCACTCGAACGACCAGCCACCCTATCCGCCTTGCATGCACTCTCACCCTATAAATAGGCCTGTCACATCACCATTCTGAGTGATGTGACAGCTCTGCTCGACCAAGGCACGCGCACCCTTCATTTCTTCATTTTCTCATTAATTCCGGTATGTTCTTGGCTAGATTCTTGTACTTTCTTGACCTACACTTCATTCTCTACGTGATTCTCACTTGAAATCACGTTTTTCACCGTGAAATATCTCAGATCTGAGATCCTAAGGATGACGTCATCATGGTAGGTTGTACAAACTAACATACGAGGTCATTCTTGATGAGATCTAGCTAAGATCTAGGGGATTCCATGCACATATCACTAAATCCAACCTAAATCTAAAATAAAACTAAACTTTTTCTATAAAACTTGTGTATCTTCATCTTTTCTAAACCTTTCACCATTAATCGGTGGAACCTGGGTCTAAACGGGCTGTGGACTGGATGAATAGTCAAAAGTCGGCTTGGATCTAAGTTAATACCAGTGAAGACGAGCATGGAACGGATTATGACATTAACTCGTTACGAAACAAGACGACTGAACGGACGGGGGTGATTCGCACCCGATTAGGACGTCGGGATACTAATGAGTTTACTGTTGTCATGATACGTACCGTACCATCACCGTTAATCTGGAAACTTAGAAATTTTACGAACATGTTAAACGAGAACAAGGGTCGCCCGATCGAATGGCAACCCGATCGGACAGCCGTCCGATCGGACAACCACCCTATCAGGGGACACTTGCCATAGTCTTGAAACTTACAGTCACTTGGTAAACAATCAAAACTTGAAGCTCTAATCGAATGGCAACCCGATCAGACAGCCGTACGATCGATCAGTCATCCGATTGGGAGGACCAGGGTACCTACACTCGGATCGAGTGATAACCCGACCGGACTGTTGACCGATCGAGCTGCCATCCTATCCCTCCCATCCATGAACTTCAACACAAGTGACAACCCGATCGGACTGTTGACCAATCGAGCAGCCATCCTATCCCTCCCATCCATGAACTTCAACACAAGTGGCAACCCGATCGGATGACCATCTGATCAGGCAGCTGTTTGTTTTCGTTAAAAATATGGTCATTATTCAAAGTTAGACTAATTAAATTAATTAATTTTGTTATTTAAAAGTTTATTTTTATTAATAAACTAGTTAATCACGTTAGATATTAAAGTTAGTAAACTAACTTAGTTAGTTTAAACTAAAATGTTAGTTTTCTTTTAATATAACTTGCTTATCTAATAGTTCAGGGGTGAGTTATGCTATTTTTGAAAGTGTAAAAGTTGCAGGGACTGATTTTGTAATAATTGAAAGTATAATAGAACAAAAAAAAAAAGAAATAAAAAGGATGCAGACCACGGGACTCGAACCCGGGTCTGTACCCTCACCAAACACGCGCCCAACCAGCTGAGGTGGGACTCCTCATCAAAGAAAACCAGCCCAGTAAAATATATATTAACTCGTTAAAACGACCTGATCCGCAACCAGCGCAACCAGACTCGTTTTGGGCGGGTTTTTTGTGAGTTTTTGAGTTTTTAAACATGTTTTAACATTAATTATTCAACCACAACCTAACCTAAACATTCCCTATAAATACCAAGCCATTGCCGAGCTTAAATCACTTTGCAAACTCATCTAAATCACTCTCAAATCATCTAAAACGCAGCCGAGTTTCCAGATTCGAGCAGATTGCTACCTCTTCACTAAAGTGAACATAACTTCTTTGTTTCTTATCCGTTTTGCCTCATTCTTTTTCCTATGTGTTTGGATTGACCTTAGCTTCAATTCCATGGGTTTTTCACAGTAAATAAGTCACCGGAATGTCGCCAAAAAGGCTCCAAAGTTCACTGTTCTTTTCTGATTTTATCTAATCTTTACTAAACTTGTTCAACTTCAGTCTAACTCATCTCAAACCTATGTCCTTATGCTTATAACCACTTCTATGGTTAGTTAGGCTTAAAAACAAAGTTGAGACATTCAAAATCAGAGGATTAATCCTCACAAACTTTCTGTTTTGTTTAGGGTTTCAACCCACAAGTGATGTTCAAACTCAAAGTTTGATGTATGTGTGATTGAGGATTAACTTGGGTTGTCCTACATAAAATCCACACATTACTTGATGATTTGTTATAGATTAGTGTTTAATATTCTTGTATTACTTGTAAGTTCATGACCCTCCTTGAATGTTCTTACATCAAGTGTAGTGGTGAACACTTAGAGGTGCCTAAATGGAAGGATTCTCTTCCTACCTCCTACATGATTTCCATGAAACTTAGAGGTACCTAAATGAAGACTTTGATCTTCTACCTCATGCTTGACTTGTATGATATATTATACTCTATATAATACTTATGTAATATTCAAACAAACCGAACCTTTGATGATGAACAAGTGGACATTGTCAAATTAGTAAGTATATCATCTAAACATCATATGTGATGGATGATTATTTTTTCATATGGCTATGTTCATGTTATTTAAATTCCGAAATCTATAATCTTCCGGTGTTCCCAAACTCTTACATCTATGTTCCTTTTTGTAGAAGGACAAGGTGCTCCAAACTAAACAACCAACACCACTCGCGGGATTCAAGTAGGAAAGCTTGCAAAAACCGTGAGCATACTCGATCCCTTTTTCTTTTAATCACTTTTGGGTTCAACATGTATACTATACAAATTACACTTCACTTTGAAACTATTTTAAACGAACTCTATCCATTGTTGAAACATGAAACTATGTGTGATGCTTGTTAATCTCGTGTGCCATGTATACTATTTGTGTTGATATATGCTCATTAACTTTGCTAGCCTACCTTAACAATTATAGCACTATAGGATTAACGCACCGCCCATGATACTTGGGGTATTGTTAAGTTAAACATGTAACCTCCCGTGATACTATGGGATAGGCAAAATTAAACGCGTTGGAAACTTGGGTTTGAACATATTGTTACACAATCTAGGCATACTAGTAACTCGCATATTATGATTCATGTGGATATGAGCAACTTTTTAGTCTATTATGTAAACAAACTTGTATGCTCGCCAACTTTTTTTATTGATATATTTTAATACATGTTGCAGGTTGATAGTTTGATGATGATGCGATGAAGAACAAAGATTAGGTGGACTTAGATACACACCTAAATTTAAATTATCTTTTGATGTTATGTTTTGTTGAACAATGTTGTATTGCTTTGGAATCTTGCATTACATTTAGTCCATTTATGAAATTCAAATTTTAATTATATTGTCACATAGTGTTATGATGTCTCTTGCAATCTATTTCGTCTCATCCCGATGTTTCCGCCATCGGTTGGGGTGTGACAGATAGGTATCAGATCCATAACTATAGGGAATTAGGAATAAGTAGGAATGCATTGCCCTAGTCTATAGTTTTAGGAACTTTGTCTCTTATTTGTTGTTTAAAACTTATGAATTCTACCTTACATGCTTCCTAGCAACACTTCTTGTTTGTTAAACTTACATGCATTTCCTAAGGCTAACATAAACACACTTTTGATTATCTGAAGACTCTTGTAACAAAAGATGAGAGGACTTTACCAAAATAGGCATTAAACCCACAATTTGGTAAACGACTCTCATTCTACCTTAAACTATTTTTGCACGAAATTACACCATTAAGCTATGAGTGAAATCCACAACTTAATGGTTAATTTCCATTTCAAACTCTAGTGGACCCTCGTCAAAGTGTTAAAATTATATTTTGACCCGACGAGTACCAACCATATTTAGGGTACGAAATCATCAAGTTAGGGGTGAAACCCGCATCTCGTCGATTAAGTCTCATTCCTCGATTTTCAATCTTGTCAAAGTCCCGATTGTTTCAATCGATTAGAGACGTGTAGTAACTAGAAGGGTAAGATACCGTTAATCGCTTCTCGACGAGAGTATCTTAGCTATAGGCCAAAGCACGATTTCTCTAATTCGAAAGGACTTTCGACCCACTTTGGAATATTCAACGTTTTTCTACCCGAAACAATCCAATCTTTTATTGAGCCTCTCTTTTATGTATCTCAATTTATATGTGATTTTATACTTGAACGTTCATTCATTTCAAACTTTTTACACCATTCGCACGTTTAGTGCAATAAAAAACAATAATAATCTCTCGTGAACAAACTAAATTTACGATGCTTTCATTATTCATGATTATGCTATGTGAAATTCATGTTATGCTATGTGGAATCTATGATTATGCTATGTGATACAAGTTGAACATTTTATGCTATGTGAAAACAATTGAAACCTTTATGCTATGCGACACTTTATGCTATGTGATTCATTTCATGAAAACGATTTTTCTTAAACCAACATTATGATCAAGTCTCACCCTTTTCGTTCTTTTGAATCTTAGATGTCTTCTCATCTCTCCAACTCGACTAAGAAGTCAAAGACCAGCTCTCAAAAGAAGATGATGGCATTCATGGCCAACCAAATTGCGCGTATCGTCCTTAAAATCGTCACTGAGATTCGAGCTTCTGATACTCCGAACTCCTCCGTTGATTCAAAGGTTGAACCACGCAAGCCTGTGTCGTTTAACTACAAGCACTTTTCGTCTTGCAACCCCAAACCATTCACTGGTAATGATGGGGTGACCGCTATGATTGAGTGGTTTGACAGCATAGAAGTCACGTTCATCAACAACGAATGTACCGAAGAGCTCAAAACGCGTAGTGCGACTGGGGTATTCCAAGCCCGAGCTCTCGAATGGTGGTCACACGAAAGGAATCTTCGTTCTAACGAAGTTACTTATGCCCTACCTTGGGAGGAAGTTAAGACAATGATGATGGAAGAATTTTACCCGCCGCATGAGCAACAAAGGTTGGAAGAAGAATTTTGGGCTTTAAAACAAGTTGATGATGATAACCAAGCCTATACTATGGCTTCGAACAGCTTAGCTTCATTGTTCCCCATCTCGTCATGACCACCGACTGTAAGATAAGGAAATACATCAATGGGTTACCTCCTGGCATGCGCGATGCGATCGAGGCAGCCAAACTCGACAACATCGAAGTCGTTTACCGTTTGGCCGCTTCCATGAACAACAATCACATTTGCGATAAACAAGCTGCAAAACCTGTTCCATCCAAGCCATTCAACCAAATTACCCAACAGTCGAGTGGCAATAGGGAAAAGAAGCGAAAGCATCAGAACCCTGTTTGCAACGCGATTGTACCAGCTGCAAACCCAAACCCTGTTGCTCCCGTTAACACTCAAAAGTCGTACGTCGGACCTCATCCCAAATGTACCACTTATAACTATCATCACCCAACCAATGTCAATTGTCACCACTGTACCATTTGTAATCGTTATGGGCACAATACCACTCACTGTCGTAACAATTCACAACAGCAAGCCCAACAAGCTCAACCCGCTCCTCAAAACGCCAAACCAGTCAGAGCCTGTTTCAAATGTGGTGGCACCAATCATCTTCGTCCTCAATGCCCGCAATGGAACCAAGAGTAACAACAACCTGCTAGAGGTCGAGCTTTTAACATTAATGCGAACCAAGCACGCAACGACAATGAAGTCGTTAATGGTACGTTTCTTGTTAACCTTTATGCTTCATTGTTACTTGATACTGGTGCAGACAAAAGCTTTGTGTCCATTGAATTTGAACCTTTGTTAAATGTTACACACTCTAAACTGCCTAAGTCATTCTCTGTCGACGTTGCCAATGGCAAATCCATTTTAGTCGATTCCGTTATTCGTGATTGTCTTCTCACTGTTAACAATCATACCTTCACTATTGACCTTATACCCATGCAATTGGGTAGTTTCGACATCATAGTAGGCATGGATTGGCTTCATGAAAACCATGCTGAAATTGCTTGCTACGAGAAGTATGTTCGTCTACCTCTTCCATCTGGCGACACTTTGCGCATCTATGGAGACCGACCTTCAAAAGGACTAAGGTTAATGTCCTGCACACAAGCGAACAAATATTTGCGTAAACCGTACTTTGCCTTTTTAGCCCACATTGTGGAAGAAAAGGGCAAGGGAAAGAGCATAAATGATGTTCTACTGGTGCGCGACTTCCCTGACGTCTTTCCTGAAGATCTGCCTGGTCCTCCTCCTCCTCCTCCTTGATCTGTCGATTTTCGAATCGACCTCGTACCTGGTTCGACTCCTGTTGCGAAGGCTCCGTACCGTCTTGCACCTTCAGAAATGCAAGAATTATCTAGTCAACTCCAAGAACTCCTCGAGAAGGGATTCATTCGTCCAAGTACCTCACCTTGGGGTGCTCCTATGCTTTTTGTCAAGAAGAAGGATGGCTCATTTCGCATGTGTATCGACTATCGTGAGCTTAATAAACTCACAATCAAGAATCGTAATCCTCTTACGCATATCGATGATCTTTTTGATCAACTTCAAGGCACTCCTTGCTTCTCTAAGATCAATCTTCGATCTGGTTATCACCAACTTCGTGTTCTTGAAGAGGACATTCCCAAAACTGCATTTCGCACTCACTATGGACACTACGAGTTCGTGGTTATGCCTTTTGGTTTTACCAATGCACCCGCTGTGTTTATGGATCTTATGAATCGTGTTTGTAAACCCTATTTGGATTGTTTTGTGATCGTCTTCATTGATTACATCCTTATTTATTCTAAATTTCAAGCCAATCACGAACGTCATCTACGTCTTATACTTGAGCTTTTACGTACCGAACGTCTTTACGCGAAGTTTTCCAAATGCGAATTCTGGATCAAAGAAGTCCAATTCCTTGGCACATTGTTAGTGAAAAAGGAATCCATGTTGATCCTTCCAAAATCGAAGTAGTGAAGAATTGGACTGCACCTAAAACTCCTTCCGAAATCCGTTCTTTCTTAGGATTGGCGGGTTATTACCGTCGATTCATCTCGAACTTTTCAAATATCACCGTTCCTCTCACTTCGTTGACTCAAAAAGAGAAACCTTTTGCTTGGGGTCCTGAGCAAGAGGAATCTTTTCAAACCCTCAAGGATTTGCTTTGTAACGCTCCTATTCTCGCCCTTCCTGATGGGAATGATGACTTCGTGGCAAATTGTGATGCCTCGAATCGTGGTCTTGGTTGCGTTCTCATGCAACGAGACAAATTCATCGCTTACGCCTCTCGTCAACTCAAAATACATGAGAAAAACTATATTACCCACGACCTCGAGCTTGGCGCAGTTGTTTTTGCGTTAAAGATTTGGCGACACTACCTATATGGTACGAAGTGTGTGGTTTTCACTGACCACAAGAGCCTACAACACATCTTTAACCAGAAAGAGCTTAACATGCCGACATCGTCGATGGGTGGAATTGCTTAACGACTACGACTGCGAGATTCGCTATCATCCTGGAAAAGCGAATGTCGTGGCCGACGCTCTTAGTCGTAAGACTTATATTAATAGTACTCGCTGTTTTCATATCTCGAGCGACCTTCACACTTGCATTCGTGAAGCCCAATACTCGTCCATCACTGAAGGAACCATGTTCGTAGAAATACGTGTTGCTAATGAAGAGCAACTTGTGACTAAATCCGATGGTCTTCAATACTGTCTTGATCGCATCTGGGTTCCAGATCACGACAATCATCGTGAACTCATCATGAATGAAGCACACAAATCCAAGTACTCGATTCATCCTGGTGCTGACAAGATGTACCACGATTTACGTACATCCTATTGGTGGCCTGAAATGAAGAGAGATATTGCTAAGTACCTCTCCAAGTGTTTCACCTGCTCGAAGGTCAAAGCTGAGCATCAACGACCTTCTAGAATGCTTGAGCAACCAAAAATCCCTATTTGGAAGTGGGATAGCATCGCTATGGAATTCATAACCAAACTCCCTCACACACTGTCACACCCCGATATTTCCACGTATTACCGGTGGGCCCGGTGGGGAGTTTCGTGACGTAGTTGATATCATCATAGTCAATTAATCACAGTTTAATGCACAGCGGGAGCCTAAAGTAATAATAATACAAACCGATTCGAAAGTATAATAAAAATATTACACAACGGGTTGTAATTGGGACAATTATTTAAAATAATCTTATATACAGTTTTACATGTTTGTCGTCCATTCGGGACCCGGTTAGAAGAGCCGGATTAGATTAATAAACACACCACAAGTATAGGCCCACAAGAGAGTGAGATACCGTTTATACATACGCAACTGTCAGGTGTATGCCTACACCCCGTGCTTAAGCCGTGGCCATTTCTAATAATTGAGCCGAGGATATCCAGGACATGGTCATTAACCCCCCAAAGGCATTGCATCAAACAAGACAGATTAAAACGGGTTATTTCAATAGCTTAACCACTAATCGGTTAAACATTCAATACCCGACCAAGCGGTATTATTATAATACCGTATCCCAAGCCCGTATAACGGAAAATAAGTTAAAAGTATTTACCTGAGCTAAAATATAAATTTAATCTCAGCCTTATATCAAATCAGCAAGTACAGTAGCTTTTACCGGGCTCCTAATTTAGAACGAAGGTTTTAATAACCTATTAGATTCCTAACGGGTCTTATTTAAGTCTTAACTTAGACCGGTTAGTTTTAATGAAAGGTTTACGGTTCAAAATGCAAGATTAAGCGAAGACCAGATTAGAATGTGATTTAGAACCAACAAGTACGAAGACTTGTATAAAATGGGTAAACTAAACACATTCTGGATTTTGAAGTAAAACTGATAAGGTTTGACCCGTTTCGGTTAATTTATGCAAACTAGTTACATAAACCGTACCGAACGCGAATATGCATAACGGGTAACCAAATGAGTGATGTACAGGTTACACAAGTTAATATGCTTTAAATATGTTGTGATATCAGTAGGATACCTTCCATTATGCCCAAAATGAATTTAAAACCAATTTAAGCCCCGAAAGGGTATTTTGGTCATTTTAATGCTTATAAAAGAGGTTAAATAGTAATATGAGGTTCTGGTCTAAAATAATCAGTAAAAGTAATTTATTTTAACAAGTTACATCAGTAAGATATCATACATATGCTATAAGGGTTAAATTTGGAAATCTGAGTTCAAAACTTTTACTTATTGCTAAAGTGTAAAAATTTGCTTCTAATATCAGTAGGTAATAAGTCTTAGGTGTTAAATATAGTTTTAAACCATACTATGCGCTAAAATCGCATAAACGTCGGTATTTGACGATATTCGGGTTGTTTAAGGGAATCTGAGATTTTGATCAGCCTCTACTGTTTAAAATAATTTATTTAATGTATAAAATCAGTTGAAAAAGGTTTGACATGTAAAGGATGTGTTAAACTCATTTTATTAGCGAAAAGGGCATTATCGTCAATTACCGAGCCTATGCAAGAACTCTATGTTATGATCAGTTTAAAATTTAAAAAAAATTTCCAAAAATCCTTAAATATTATATCTTAATAGTAGGTGGCAATTTGGTGCCAAAATTTGAGTTTAAATAGGATTTACGTCAAAAATGCCATTTAATTAATAAAAAGCTTTTGTTTTACCATATCGAGCATAACTCTTATTTCAGACCATAAACTGATGTCAAATTTTTAGGACATACTTAAATATCAGTAATAAAGGTTTTTGTCCTCTCATATTTTCAAAAATCTCGTTTTATTGATAAAAGGGCATAATTGTCCATTTTAAGCATTTAACGGAAACATGCATATGAATCAGATTTCTATGGAACCTTATAGTATAATCTCAGAGGGTTATACTAACATGTAATGTGGTCCCAAAAGAACCCTAAGGCATAACTAAACTAAGCTAAATTGGGTCAAAACTGAAAGTCAAAGAAAAAGTCTACTTTTGCGACTTTCGGTTCCGAACGGATCCTAAACTCAGAATTGTCGGGTTGAACATGCCTAAACATGTTCTTATATTATTTACCAAGTTGTGTAAGTGTTAAAACATGTTCCATAACCTCTGCATTATCAGTTATGAATTAATTTGTAAAAACTGACTCGTTTGACTGAGATAATGTGATAATTAGAAGGTGCCCTTTTAAGGGTTTATTACCTACATAATTACCAACACATAGCCACTTTCAATTCGAATAATGGCTGGACCGTTTGTGATTAATCACAAAGTCAAAGCTTAATTACGATAACTTTGACTTTCGGTCATTAAGCTAATAAAACTTAAACTTAGGAAGCTAAGAACACTTACTATAGTCCTTAGCACGAATATTGAACTTGTGAAAGCTTCCTTTAGCTCCATGAGGCTTCAAAGAGTGAGTTATGAGAGTAAAATTGAAAGTGTGAATGATCACAAGAACAATCAAGGGCCTTATATAGGAAATTTGAGTCTTTAGGATCAATGCAGCTGTACCTATGATGTTTTCAGATGTTCCCAAGTGTCCCTAGTGCATGAAAAACCATTTGCTCAGTACCTGGTATCGAATTCAGCCATGCAATGGCGGTGTAACAGGCTGCAACATGCAGCTGTCCACTTTTTCTGTTACTGGCACTTTTACGCGGCCCGCGTAGGAATTGACGAGGGTCTACGTGGCCCGCGACAATGGGAGAATCCGGTAAACAGTTTGCAAACTTTGCAATTTCCATCCCTGGTCCATTTTAAGTTTAAATAACTTTCATTTATTGCACTTATGACCCCCATAGTTAACTATTAAGGGCCTTGGATCACAAATTAACCCCGTTAAGCTCCCGGTTAGATGTAAGATCACCCGGAAAGTCTTGTTTTCTTCGAAACTCCATAAAATTTTTATCCAATATTCTTGAGAGCAAAATATACCAATTATTACAATGCTTTCGGGATCGTTAAAAGGTCACTCAGAGGTAATTTTTAACAAGTTGAAACTTTTAACCCCTATGCTTCGCAAAATTCTCAATTTAAGCACGAACGACTTTCTATGTCCGACAATTTTATTCATCAAAGAATACGAACATCTTATGAGGTCATTCAGAGGCACGAGCTTGGCATGATGACACATTTGATCCTTTTACTTACCTATTTACATTGTTTGACAATTGTAGTCCCTCCAGATTAATTCATTACACATTTAATCTTCATGACACGTGTCTTCATTATATTGGTTGTGATTTGGCGAGGTGTTACATCCTCACCCCTTAAAAGAAATCTCGACCTCGAGATTTACTGAAATAAATGAGGGTATTTATGTTTCATTGTGGATTCAACCTCTCACGTGTATTCTGGGCCTCTACGGGCATCCTATTTTACCTTCACAATCGGCACATGCTTCCTTCGAAACTTCTTAACCTGTCGATCCTCTATCGACAAAGGGTTTTCAACGAACTTCAAACTTTCATCAATCTGCACATCCTTGTGCGACATTGCTAGCGACTCATCGGCTAGACATTTCTTTAGGTTGCAGATGTGGAATACATTATGAATTCCACTAAGCTCTTCTGGCAGATTTAGCTTGTAAGCTACAGTTCCGACACATTCGATGATCTCGAATGGTCCTATGTATGTTGGGCTTAGCTTGCCCTTTTTGCCAAAACGCATCACCCCTTTCCAGGGTGATACCTTGAGTAGCACTTTATCCCCTACCTCGAATTTTAGAGGTTTACGCCTTTTGTCCGCGTAGCTTTTCTGCCTATCCCTGGCAGATTTGAGACGATCACGGATCTGAACAATCTTGTCTGTCGTCTCCAGGACTATATCAGGTCCTGATAGTTGGACATCTCCAACTTCCGCCCAACAAACTGGCGTTCTGCACTTCCTTCCGTACAAGGCCTCAAAATGTGCGGCTTGGATACTTGAATAATAGCTATTATTGTACGACAATTCAATCAATGGAAGGTGGTCATACCAACTTCCTCCTAGATCAATAACACAAGCCCTGAGCATATCCTCGAGTGTTTGAATTGTACACTCGCTTTGGCCATCCGTTTGAGGATGATAAGAAGTGCTGAAATTTAAACGAGTGCCTAACGATTGCTGAAAGCTTTTCCAAAAGTGAGATGTGTATCTAGTATCCCTATCGTATATAATAGACACTGGCACTCCGTGAAGAGATACAATCTCATCCACGTACAGCTGAGCTAGCTTGTCGATGCTGTGAGTTTCTTTAATCGGCAAGAAGTGGGCTGACTTGGTCAGCCTATCGACTATAACCCAAATAGTGTCATTCCCACGTTTCGTTCTTGCTAACTTGGTGATAAAATCCATGGTTACCATTTCCCATTTCCAAGTGGGAAGTTTAGGCTGTTGCAGCAAACCTGATGGCTTTTGATGCTCTGCTTTAGCTTATGCACACGTCAGACATTTAGCCACATAAGTGGCTATAGATTTCTTCAAACCTATCCACCAATAATTTGCCTTTAAATCCTGGTACATCTTATCACTGCCGGGATGGACTGAGTATTTCGAACCGTGAGCTTCCCGAAGGATCACGTCTCTAAGTCCTCCATGGATAGGGACCCAAATTCGACCATTTAATCTTAGGATCCCATCCTTGCTATACGACAACTGGTCGGCAGTGACGCCTAACTTTTAATTTGGAAGGTTAGTTTCCAAAACAGCTTCCTTCTGAGAAGCTAATAACCTTTCATTCAAGCTATTCTTTAACTCGATGCACTTGGCATTGATTCAAATAGGCTTAACCCTTTCCTTCCTGCTTAGAGCGTCAGCTACAACATTCGCTTTGCCCGGATGGTAGCGAATTTCGCAATCATAATCATTTAAAGTCTCCATCCATCGACGCTGCCTCATGTTAAGATCTTTTTGGTTGAACAAGTGTTGAAGGATTTTATGGTCAGAATAAATCACACACTTGGTTCCATATAAATAATGCCTCCAAAGCTTCAGCGCAAACACCACGGCACCCAATTCCAAATCATGGGTGGTGTAGTTCTTTTCATGCACCTTTAATTGTCGTGAAGCATATGCAATAACCTTGCCCTTCTGCATAAGCACACAACCCATGCATGTGTGCGATGCATCGCAATAAACCACAAATTCTTCAATCCCTTCTGGCAATGTCAACACAGGAGCATTGCTCAGTTTCTTCTTAAGAATCTCAAAGGATTCTTGCTGCTTGGGACCCCAATCGAACTTTATATTCTTGCGAGTCAATGAAGTTAGAGGTGCGGCAATCCTTGAAAAGTTTTCAATGAAACGTCTATAGTATCCTGCTAGACCCAAGAAGCTGCGAATCTCTGTAGGCGTTTTCGGTGCTTGCCAATTCATAATGGCTTCAATCTTAGCGGGATCCACCTGGATACCATGCTCACTCACAACCTATCCAAGAAATTGGACTTCACGGAGCCAAAACTCACATTTTGAAAACTTGGCGTAGAGCTTCTCTTGCTGCAGAAGTTTAAGGATATACCGGAGATGTTTTTCATGATCGGCTTGATTCTTTGAATAAATAAGAATGTCATCAATGAAGACAATTACAAACTTATCTAAATACGGCTTGCAAACGTGATTCATGAGATCCATGAACGCTGCAGGTGCATTAGTGAGCCCAAAAGGCATCACTAAGAACTTATAGTGGCTATATCGAGTTCTGAATGCTGTCTTGTGCACGTCTTCGTCTCTGACCTTCAACTGGTGATAACCTGACCTTAGATCGATCTTGGAGAAATAACTTGCCCATGCAGTTGATCGAATAGATCGTCGATCCTGGGCAATGGATATATGTTCTTGATTGTAACCTTGTTCAGCTCGCGATAATCAATGCATAAACACATTGATCCATCCTTTTTCTTCACAAACAGAATCGGTGCTCCCCAAGGAGATGAGCTAGGTCGGATAAAACCCTTTGCCAACAAATCATCCAACTGTGTCCTTAATTCTTTCATCTCAGTTGGTGCCAATCGTTAGGGTGCTCTTGCAACTGGTGCTACTCCAGGAATAATATCTATCCTGAATTCCACTTGCCTGTCTGGAGGTAAGCCAGGTAGTTCTTCAGGGAATACGTCTGGATATTCAGAAATAACAGGGATGTCTTCAATCTTGGGCTTTGGTTCATCAATAGTCACTTGTGCCATGTAAATGACACAACCCTTGCTTAGGCAAACCGTACTGTGTATCTCCTTGTATTGTAAGTGGTTCACCATAAGGAGTCTTAATAACCACTTGCTTCTTATCACAAACGATCTGGACTTGATTAGAAGATAACCAATCCATGCCTATTACTATGTCGAATCCTGCTAGTTTCAACGGAAGCAAGGACAGCAGAAAAGAATGATTCCTAATGGATATAAAACATCCATCTAATACAGTTGAAGCAGTCTCTTTGGTACCATCGGCCAATTCTACTTCATATTTTATGCTTAGAGTCTTAACAGGCAGATTTAACAATTTACAAAATTTATTGTCTACAAAAGACTTGTCTGCACCCGAATCAAACAACACTCTAGCATAAACATCATTGATAAGAAAAGTACCTGTTATCACATTGTCATTCTGAATGGCCTCCTGAGCATTCATCTGAAAGACCCGTGCATTGGTCTTTTTAGCCTCCTCAGGCTTCCTTGGATTTTTCAGGCAGTTAGTCTTTATGTGCCCCTTCTCGTTACAACCATAACTGGTTGCATCTTTCAATTTCTTGCAATCCAAAGTCTTATGTTCTTTGGACTTGCAGATCCCACATCTAAAAGTCTTTGACTATGACTGCGAGTGTGATTTCGACTCTAATCTACATTTTCTAAAGTGATGTTTCTGACAGGTCTTACATTTGGGTTTCTCACCCGACTGTTGGTTATCCTTTTTAGACCCAAAACTCTTCCTATGATCTGAGTTCCCTTTTCTCTTCTTGTCGGAGCGATGAGAACTCTCATCCTCCCGCTTTCGTTTACCTTCATCAGAAATTTGACATATTTGTTTCTGATAGCATCCAATGTGAGAGATAGAGACATATCTGCCACTGACCTGAACGTGGTAGGTTGGGATGCTTTCACATTCCCCTTAATTTCTGGAGCTAAACCTCCAATAAAACGA
>CM060443.1:224988214-225057495 GCA_030545235.1 Helianthus tuberosus | reverse complement strand
TCAACTATATAGATCGATAGAAACAACAAACAATCAATGATTAATCAGTATCACATGAATCATGCATGCTCTAAAAGCTGCATAAACAAACAAATAAATAGTGCATCCAAAGCTAAATGGGCTACCTGGCAAACTATATTAATGTAGTATATTTAAAGCAATAAACCAGCTACTTGGAACAACTATAAACTATATACCAATCATATACATAATTAGTGCATGGTATAACTACACAAAGGTTGTTGGGTTCTCTTCTTTCTTCTGTTGTTTTTAACTTATCAAACAGTCATAAGAAAAACTATAGGAACATAATCTCTGAACGTACATATACATTAAAGATTTGCACTTTCACAAAAAATAATAATAATAAAAAGCTATTTCTCATCTAAAACAATGCATTCTTTGGAAAATTAACAACAAACAGGTCTTATATATATATATATATATATATATATATATATAGGGTAAGGTTCATGCGAGAACCACCTTTATTGCAAGAACCGTGAGAACCAATGTGAACACAACAAAAAAATACCTAAAAAAACCTAACCCCCCCCCCCCCCCCCTACCAGCTAAAATGCTAAAAACTAAACCTAAAAAAATCTAAAAAACACACACAATTTTTTTTTTTAATATTTTTTACATTAAAATCGCTACTTTTAGTAGAAAAAAAAGAACAATTTTTTTTTAATTGATAGAAAATAGTTGTTAATGCTATTAAAATCATTGATAATTAGGTATTTAGAAACCAAGTTTGAGTGCATTGTTTAGAACTGATGTATAGGTATCAGTAGTGTTTTTGTGGTTTTGGAGGTGTTGTTTCTTGTTTTACACTTGTGTGGCATGTCACACTTGTGAAGTAGGGTGGCTTTTCACTCTACTTGTGCTTCATGGTTTGGTTATGATATAAAATCATGGGGTAACCCTTTACAAAAAAAAGTTTGAGTGGTCAAAATTAGTATCAATTATTATTCATATACTTATTATATATATTTATTATATATATGTGTGTGTAGAGATAGATATAGTTGGACTCTAGCAATCATTTCTGAGGAGTGGCCAGTATTTGTTCCCTACATGATAGCATTATTAATTTCTGGTCTTCTCTGAACAAGTTGTTATTTTATGAACACACCTTTTCTGAATGCAAATTATTCTCCACAATCACACCATTTTAAGACCATTGGCTATACATTTTCCGCGGCCCTAGTGTGGGCGTCGTGTTCACACAACCCCTTTTCTTCTTCGTTCTCTTCCTCACTGTGCTGCGGTGCCCATTCCACGCATGGGACATGCGTGTCACCGCCTCTTGCCACATCGGATCTCCTAGCCATGTTGTTCTCATCCATTCTGCAGCCATCCCTGCCACTTCGGATGATATAATAGAAGGCCTTAACGGTGTGTTCCGAGTTAAAAATCCCTCCCCATCCCTCCCCTCCCCTCCATGTCTTTCCAAATTGGAAAGCCTATTTTCAGGCAAAAAAAACCCCATTTTCCCTCCCCTCCCCCTGTTAAGTGGATCTCTGGAACACAGCCTAAGAGTGAATGAGCACAGATGAACCTCTGCTCGTTTAATATTAAAAAGAAAAAAAAAATTTTGGCTACTAAAATGTAACACTCATTTAATTTATAAACACTAGCAACAAAATGGAACTACTTTTCTAGGAATTATTGTAAGACCCTTACATTAATTGAATCTTTCATATAATATATATAGTGTATTTTAAACGCCGTTCTTCAAAACATCGATGAAACGACGTTTACATAGAGTTAAAAACCTTAAACGATAATTACAAAAGTTTAAACATCCAAAGGATGATTATAATAGTTTTTCATAAGTTTGGTAACAAAAGAAACTATTAAAGTAGCGGAAGCTTCGTTAGATTGTGTGTTCGGTTCTTGACATGGCTTGATCATCCTCCGAGGTCTAAAGTGCATCGTTACCTATCATACAATTTCATTCAAATGATTAGAAATCAAAGTATTTGAACAAAATAATTGAACACAAGAAATTATTATATTTTTTTTCAGCCCCTTCACCCGCCCGTGTCAGCTAAACTTGTATTTTTCACAGCCCCTTCACCCGGCCGTGTCAAAGGTTCACCCGGCCGTGTCAACTCTGCACATTTATTTTTCACCCAATTTACAACCAAAGCTATCCAAACTCATTTTAATCGCTTGGGGTTCGTTTCTTAACATATCTAAGCTATGATCCATTACCCGGATCCATTATTCATATAGTTTACGCTCCCGTTACCCGGTTTACGTTTTTCCTTATTACACTTAAACCAACATTTTTACCACCTACTTTATTTTGACCCGTTTAGAAGTTTTCATGCATTTAAGCATTTAACTTGCTCATCTCATTTCACACTTTGCATTCTCGTATTAGGATAACTACTTACATTCCACCACAATTAATTTTTGTGGTGGATTTAACATAATTAATCAATTTTCCCAAATTCTACCTTTCGGTTGGTCATATTACGCAATTGACCCATTTTTAGGCATTTGACCCACGAAGGTGCATACCTATAACTTTAATTTAAATTTAATGATTCCATAATCAAATGCAAGTTACTAAACAACCTTTATGGGTTGTTCGCCTAATTTACCCATCGAGGGCTTTTTGGTCAATTTTAGTCCCTTATT
Organism: Helianthus tuberosus; assembly: GCA_030545235.1. Classification (NCBI taxonomy): domain Eukaryota; kingdom Viridiplantae; phylum Streptophyta; class Magnoliopsida; order Asterales; family Asteraceae; genus Helianthus; species Helianthus tuberosus. The sequence continues at coordinate 225,054,843 of CM060443.1, read as the reverse complement.
TACTACGAAGGATTTTCGCTAATAATTGACCAAAATATCACTTTTTAAGTATAATTCTAAATATGCGTACCTGACCCGGGTTAACAATTAGACCCGATTTATACCTTGCTTTTATTATCACAATTTCTATGGCGACGAAATCATTCGAATTGCTAATCGTTCCTGTTAGCATAAGGCTCGACAACCACATTAGTTGATATTGTCAAATGGTGTTACCACCACCATTTGACCCGTTTGGCCTATACGGCCAAACCTTTACATGTATAGCAAAAAAAAAACATAGTTTTTAATCACCAATTTGCCCATCCGACCCATTTCGGATTTTCCTTTCATTGATCCCTTTCCGTACTTATTTAGCCCATTTCGGCTTACGCCATGAGTACCCTTTTTAACTTCGGTTTACATTAGTCAACACTTGACCAAATTCCATTTTTACCCTTTTTCTTAATGTTAGATTACATTACAAGGTAATCTATTCGAAAACTCATAATTTCTTAGTCCTTTCATGACCAAGTTACCATTTCGCCCTTTTTACCATAACCCATGGTCTTTATTGTCAATATTAGTCCGACCCGCATCAATTGCGTCGGAAATCGATGTTTCCCGTATTATATTTATCGCATTTATACTCATAAAATAAGCAAATATTCTACAAGGGGGTGTAAGTTTCACTTACCTCTCATCCGGTTTACGCTTCTCCTCTCGTACTTGATTTGTTTGACCGCTTCCCCAAGCCTCCACCTAGCTCGTTTAAGCGTCAAACTATTGTCAGTCATTTACAAGGCGGTTAAATTAGCCATTAACAATCACGACTATTCCACCTCACTTATTTTCTATGTCGAAGCTACTATTCGACTTCATGATTAGTTAACTTAGTTTATCAAAGTTAACTATTTTCAATCACTTGGTTTACAACATTAAGTCTAAATCAACATGATGTTTAGAACCCTTATTACTTCATATTACGCATAATTGCCATATCATTCAAATACGCGTTTTCACTCTAAATTTCAACACTTTAGTTCTCATTTAGGCATTTTAACAAACACCTAATGTGCATAATTTTACATATTTACTAACTAGTTCATAACTAGTTATTTTTACCAATATTTATATCAAAATCAACCCTCAATGTCTAGCGTTCATGAGCTACAACTAGAACTTATATCATAACATCAATATTCATCAATTTAACACTCTAATCCGAGTGTTCATCATATTATCATAAAACCCACCTAGCACATAATAGGGTAATTATCAAATCCCTAGTTTTGACACCAATTCATCAAGTTTTCAACTAGGGTTTGTTTCTAAATATGAATTTCATCACAACAACGCTCATAGATTCATTATTCATTCCAAAATTTCGACTATGATTTCTCATCATAGTTTCAAAGTATCACTAAATAGCAAAATTCAACATACCTTGTAATCCCCATGACTAGGTAATCACGAATTTGTGTTCATGCATCTGATTTGGGCTGGATTTGACCTTCAATTTGTTGATTTTGCTGGAGTTAGGGTTTGAACCCCTTGTTCTTGCTTCTGGTCGATCGAAACACACACACACATGTGTGTCTTTTGATTTTTATTATTGTTTTAATTAAAACATTTCCTAAGTTGCCCACTTTTAGTCCCTCATATTTAGAAGTTTTATAAAGAGGGTTAAAAATCTTGATCTTTATTCATTCACTTGATTACACATAAATAACTAGGTTAATTATTCCTAGTTAACTTAGTAGGTTCCGGGGTTATAACCCGTTTCATTAAGTCCCGTTAACTCGGGCCTTTCATAACTTTATTTTCTCATAAACATTCCTTCACTCTTTTTATTTAACATTAGATCTATTTATTTAGAAACCTTAATATTCACCGGGTAAATTTTACCACTAACGGTACTTTACCCGTCTTTTAGTATTAACGCGGTTTGATTACCAAACCCGTTTTCGGGGTGTTATATAAAAGTAGCGATTTTTTTTACAAAAAATATTAAAAAAAAAATTTGTGTGTTTTTTTAGCTATTTTTAGGTATTTTTGGTTGTGTTCACATTGGTTCTCGCGGTTCTCGCAATAAAAGGTGGTTCCTAACGGATCCTTCTCCTATATATATAGGGTGTGAGTTGGCTACAAAGTACATTTTTCCTACAAAGTATAAAAAGTCATAAAACCACATAATGTCAACTATAAAACATACTCCAAATAACAAAGTGAAGATTACTAAAACGTCATATTTGTGTGTTTTGTGTTGTGTTTTGGATGATAAGGCTTTGATTATCAAATGACTAACATTGGTGTGTTTTATGTTGATTATCCTATTGTGTTTTATATTCATAGTTCTGGATGTTGTGTTTAAAGTTTTTATGGATTGTTAGGGTTTGAATATTGTGTTTTAGTGATATTTACTCTGTTATTTGTGGGTTTTGAGTGTGTTTTATGGCTAAAATTGTGGTGTTTTATGACTTTGTACACTTTGTAGGAAAAATGGACTTTGTAGCCGAACCTCAAATTTAATCCATAAGGAGTCATGTGAGAAAAAAAGGGAACTAATTCAAACTTGACATCATAAGATAATTGAGTGTGATTATTATACGTATTTAATTTTGATTAGATCTGAATGTGAGAAAATAGTGGAAGGTTAAATTAAAAATGTGATAATTTTCTAGGTGTAAAGTTACTTTAATGCCTCTTATAAATAAAATAATGAAAAAATAACATGAAATAAAATGAGTGGCTGTAAAGAGTTCTGCAGGTTCTGTAATTTTTTTTGGTTCTGAAATGATCTTGATCCTATATATATATATATATAGGATGAAGATCATTACAGAATATATATATATATATATATATATATATATATAGGGTTGAGTTCATTTCAGAACTCTAAATAACTAAAGAACTTTCAGAACTCCTAATAAACAATCGTTTTATATATAATTTTTTGTATTTAGTATCTTTTTTATCATCTATTATATGTATTTCTTTGATTACGTACATGTTAAAAGTAGTTTACATATGTTTAATTGCCAAAACTATATATATGTGTCATAACTAATTACATATATGTAAAAAAACTAGTTTACATATGTGTAATTATAAAATTACATATAAAAAATGATAAAATTACTCTTAACATGTATGTAATCGTAAAAATACACATAATAAATGATAAAATTTTCCTAAACATAAAAATATATAAATAAAAAGATTGTTTATTAGGAGTTCTGCTAGTTCTGTAAATATTTATGGTTCTGAAATGATCCTGGCCCTATATATATATATATATAAGAACTTGCAGAACCAATATAGACCACTCATTTTTTTTCAAACCTAAAAATTTTAAAAAAACTAAAAAGGGTATTATAGTAATTCATTAAATACCTTTTTATTTGAATAATTAACTAATTCTCTCTCCTCTTTTCTATCTCCTCCCTCCGGCTTTTTTATATTACATACATATATGTTAAAGGATCAATCTAATTTGAATATGATCATTCATTTCTTAAAACTAATTATGGATCAAATTAATTAACTATTTTTTATTTACGCATATGCAAATCTTCTATACATGTGTAACTATATTATTTACATATATGTAACTTTTCAAACTCTTAATCAATTCACTTAAATATTAACGTTTATTTGCATACATGTAATCTTCATACTAATGATTTATTCTTTAAACTATTATATATTTACATATATGTAGATCTTAATATCAATCATCATTTCTAAATGGTTGTTGATCCATATGCATCGAAATTTTTTAATTATCCAATTTACAATCGCTTCTATATTTACACATACGTAGATAACAAAAAATATATATTTTAGAAATGTGCACAATTAAACTATTCATAAGTTAAGTAGAACACTAATGCATTTTCCCTAGTTTATTTCTTTTGGGCTTTTTTTTTGTGTGTTTCTAATGTAATAAAAACACCTTAAATGGATCAATATCATGCAAAAACCTCATGAATGCTGAAACAATATATCGCTTCTTCTTTAATATATTATTTTACATATATGTAATTCAATTATTTAAATGTATGTAATTGTTTTACGTAAGTGTAAACTAGTTATATACATGAATTAATATAACGTTTAAAGAAAAATAAAACCTGAAATTTGTTGAGCAACATAAAAGCTTGAATGTTGAATCCAATCGACTAACTTGGATTTCCACTAGAAGCAAGATATCATTTAATATGAATTTCTAAATGACTTGGGTACAACGAGTAATCCAGAAAACATTTGCGAGATATTATTGATGCAAACCTATCAATCTTTTATCAGATTTGAGAGAATAGCAAAATTAGTTGCAGATATATAAGAGAGAGATTTTCGTAATTTGAGAGATGAAAAGAGTGATTATAGGAGAAGTTAATCAATAAATTAAATAAAATCTCTATTCTACCCTTTTTTTTTTAATTAATCTCCTTAACCTTTTATTTATTTACAAGAATGCCATTATAGTTTTGAACCATTGATCAAATGATCTAAAGGTTGAGAAAAGTTCTGTAAGTTCTGAAAAAAAATTTGGTTCTGAAATGATCTTGATCCTATATATATATATATATATATATAGGGTTGAGTTCATTTCAGAACTCTAAATAATTGCAGAACTTTCAGAACTCTTAATAAACAACATTTTTATTTAGTTTTTTTTTTTTAGAGCACTTCTATCATTTTTTCATATATTTTTATGATTACATACATGTTAAAAGTAGTTTATCATTTTTTGGTATGTAATTTTATGATTACACATATGTAAACTGGTTTTTTACATATATGTAATTAGTTGTTACACATATATACAATTTGATTATTATACATATGTAAACTACTCTTAACATGTATGTAATCATAAAAATACATATGATAAATGATAAAAGTACCCTAAATACAGAAATTTATATATAAAATAATTCTTTATTAGGAGTTCTGAAAGTTCTGTAATTATTTAGAGTTCTGAAATGATCCTCAGCATATATATGTATGTATATATATATATATATATGTATGTATGTATCAAGATCTAAAACGTTGAACATATTGTAATCAGTTGAAAATGATGGACTAGTAGGAACTTAACAAAAAGACAGTGAGATAAGTATTATGAATATACATTTAACGATAAGAATATGCATTAACACATTGGTTTGGTTAAAAGTGAAATGGTACTAACTTAAACGTTATTTTACTAATTTCGTGAAAATAACGTTAAAAGCAGCGGATGGTTAATCATGCATCATGTGGTGACGTTGATAGCTGAAAGACACGGGGGTACATGCACCAATCAGTCTCTGTCCCGATTGTTTGAGTGTTATGTGTCTTAGGTCCAATGCTTGATACAAAAATACAATCGAGCCGGGGGTCTCACTGAAAGCAGTCTCTCTATTCCTACGGGATAGAGGTAAGGCTGTCTACATCTACCCTCCTCAGACCCTACCTTAGCTTTGCTATTGGAGGGATTTACTGAGTATGACGATGATGACGACATTGGTTTGGTTACCGCATGAGGATTGTGAAAGGAAGTGGGAAAGCGATTAATTATTTAACTCCTCCAAGAATTTTACTTGCTTTGGTTAGTGCATGGTTAAGATGAGGACGATGGTTTGATGATAAGTTAAATCACATAAACTTCTTGGTTTGTTATTTTGTTTGATGAGAAGTCAAACTTCTAAAATCTAAATTGTCAGACCTTTTTACTACTCGTTTTGCTAGATAAATTTCTGAATTTTCCAGTTTTCTATGTTGTTAATTAAATAGGGTGTCAAGAGAACTTTTTAAAAGGGAAAATAGAATGGGTCAACTTTTCCAAACTAGCCAACTGAAACGTCTCATAGAGGGGTTTCACGAATTCCCACACGTCTCAAAGACGTTTCCTCATCAGCCATCCACCGATAGACACGTGTCCAATCCCATCAATTTTTTTTTTTGAACAGCGTCCAATCCCATCATAATCAGCTTTTGCTTTTTGTTGTCAGTCTACTTTCTCAAAGACGTTTCCTCCCCTTTCTCTCTCTACAACCCCACCCCCACTCCCTTTCTCTCTCTATAAATCCATCTGCACCTCTGTTGCATGTTAACATCGAAAGCTTGACGCTCCCAACCTTCGATTACACCAGAACTCCCTACAACACCCCCTCTCCTGTCAACCTTCGATTCCGGCGACCAGCGGTGGCGCTGGGTGACGACTGGCAACCCCCCTCCGATGATCTCCAGCGACGACAGGCGGAGCCGCCGCCTCTCACGACGGTAGCGGTGGTGGGATTTCTTGGTGGTGCCGGTGGTGGGATTTCTTGGTGGTGCCGGTGATGAGATCCGATGACGACCAAGACAGTGAGACAAATCGAGGAGAGATAGAGATCGGAGAGAGTTGGAAGAGAGAGAGGAAGAACGGCGGAGAAGGAGCGGCCCCGCCGCTCACGGCGGCGGCCACGGTAATACATCATCCCCGAAATGAGACCTCTTATCTCTATCTCTCCACTCGCCGCCGAGTCCCAGTCAACTTTTTCCCATCTTCGCCGGAAAACGAGCGGAACAGAAGACGTTTCACCTGAGACGTTTCAGTGTTCTGAGACGTTTCAGCACTTGTGGACACGTGGCTTTCGGTGGATGGCTGATGAGGAAACGTCTTTGAGACGCGTGGGAATTCGTGAAACCCCTCTATGAGACGTTTCAGTTGGCTAGTTTGGAAAAATTGACCCATTCTTGGCCATTTTGGCTATTTTCCCTTTTTAAAATCCCTTCTATGGTTCAGGGAAGAGAATTGCATGCAGTAAAAACTTGACACCTTTAGACCGCCCGTAATGGGGCGTGATTTATAAAAAAATTTCGAACAAAACGCCCGAAAACGCCCACATGCCGCTACACCCCGGCGTGTTTCGGCGTTATTTTGGGCAAAATTGGATTTGGCGTTCTTTGAATCACGCTGCGATGGAGGTTGACTGGCCAATCAGAAACTAGCAACGGCTAGTTAACGGCTACTTTGATTTTTTTTAACCTTTTACCTATATATATATATATATATATATATAAACTCTTTCAAATTTAATCAAAACTCTCTCAAAAACTCTCTCAAAAACACTACCATTTTATAAAAATTGATGGATTCCCCTAGTTCTTCATCCATGGTAAATTTTTACTACAAAGAGTTTTTTGCAGATGGCGATGATTCCACCGATGAGGAGGTCGAGCAAGAGGCGGTTACGAGTGCTTGTCAACTAGCAGTGAGACATGTGAAGCATTGTCGCCGCCCTGAGGGTGAAGAAGAAACGGAGGACGAGGAAGACGAAGTTGGCGAGGGTGAAGAAAGCGAAGACGAAAACTAATGTATTTTTTTTTAATTTATTCGGATTTTTTTTTATTTCTAGTATTGTATTTTTTTTTAATTTAATGAAGTATTTTAAGTTTTTAATTAAAAAAAATAATTGTTTAATGATTGGAAGGGGAGTTATTGGGCATTATTCCTACTACGCCACTTTTGCAATAACGCCCAATAATGCCCCATGCTGACTGGACTGCCACGTGGCGCAAAACACCCATGGGTGGGGGCATTATTGCTCAAACCACTACGCATGGTCTTATAGAAATGTATAAGGTCCTGAAATGGATCTTGAACACAAGGATTTCCTGTTTCTATTGGGGCAACAAGTGTGGAAACCAAGTTACACCACAACCGAACGATACGAGAATCAATAACACTAGATATTCACCGTTAAATGCTCATATATTGATTTCGACAGTTTGGTTACAAGTTATACACTGGTAAGCTCTCCACACTCTGTTCTCACAAATGCTCATTCACTAATTCTAACAGACAGCCTGCTGATGTATATATAGGCATATATAGGCATCAGCATCAAAACAAACGACATAGGTAAGATCCAAACGACAGGACATGTCGTTTGGATACACATCTAAACGACAAGTGACAACAACAACAACAACAACAATAATAATAATAATAATAATAATATGAACAAGTTCCAAACGACAAGGGCATGTCGTTTGGAACCTTAAACAACACTGATCTCATTTGTAGGAGCCAAACGATAAGGGCATATTGTTTGATATTCTAAACGACAATCCAATGTCCTTTAGATTAATACATGTCGTTTAATAATTATGTCAAGTGACATCCATGTCGTTTAAGTTCGGTTACTCATACGATCACTAGCTACAGACATTTCGTGCATCAGACTAAAGGGTATGGTGAGGCCCATCCCCACGAGGATGGGCCGCCACGTAGGCGCCCCATCACCTGCTCGTGGGGGATGGGCCTCCTTCACATTTGAGGGGGATGGAGGATGAGGCTACCCCACCTCATTATTTTATAATTTTCTAAGTTTTTATTTATTAACTTAATAAAAACTTTATAAAAATTTAAAAAATACAACATAAAACAACATAAATAAATTCATTTCATAACATTAAAAAAAATCACATTTCCTAAAAAAAAAAACATTACCGAAAAAAAAATACATTTCATAAAAATAAAAAAAAACCTACGACGTCCATTTTTTCATCACTTCTTCCTTCATCCTCCGATACACCACTCGTTCCCCCTCCGGAACCGAGTCGAGATCCAACCTCATAATCCTAAAATCCTCCGCTCGAGCATAGTCGGCCGACACGGTTTTCTTGTGAGTGTATTTTTCGGCCGCGAACTGTTTGAACGAACGAAATTCGTTTATCAAGTCGTCCATTTTCGCCGATGCCTTCGAGCCGCCCCATCCACCCGAGCCGCCCCCTCCACTCAAGCCGGCCCCTTTGCGCTTTCCGGCCGCCTCTCTTTTTGCTTTGTCCCTCCCGGTGGGACGTTCCGACTCGTGAACGGGCAACACATCCTCGTCCAGGGGCGGATTTAGAGGCTATTTACGGGTTCCCAGGAACCCAGTCGATTTGGAAAAAAAACGTTTTTTTGTAGTGTAAACCTTGTATGATTTGGAAAAAAACGTTTTTTTGTAGTGTAAACCTTGTATGATTTGGAAAAAGGAACCCAGTGAAAAAACTGGCTGGATCCGCCACTGTCCTCGTCATCTTCCGGTTCGTCGTTTATGTCGATTTGACAACGAGCGGTGGAGCCTCCCGCACTATAACTTCCGGACTCGGAAGTTTTAGTCCGTTTGGCGGTTGCGACCTCATTTGGAACCGCCTTCCATTTTTGTTCTTTCCTTACAACATTCCATGCTCGGAAGTGCGGGAAAGGCGTTGCATTTTGAGAGTCCCACTTAGCGATAGCTAGGTTAAGAATGTCCTCGTCGTTACTCCCGCTAGGATGAGAAGTGTAAATTTGGTTATAAATCGCGTTAAAGTTATTGACGATCTTGCTCATTTTACGCCACTTGCCCGAGACGGATTCGACATCACGAGCCGGGCCATGCTCCATAATCGCGTTAAATCTATCCGTTGTCGCCTTCCAAAAACTAGGCGCCGTTTGGTTGTTTCCTAAATTTTAAAAAATAATGCATTAGTAAAAATAAAAAAAAAATCCTTTAACAAACGCCTAAAAAATAAATCATACCGACTATCGGGCAAGTAGAGGACTTAACATACGCCATTGCTAGGGCCTCCTCCTCAACTTTCGTCCAAGGTCTCCCCTTTGCTCTCGAACCGCTTTTTGGCGCGGTTTCGGGTACGTTTTCAACCTTCTTCCCCTTCCCCTTGTTTTTTCAGCGCTTGAGCTCTTGCGGTGGCGATTCGGGGACGACTTCTTCATCATCGTCAAGTTGAACCGGTTGGGAAGTTGGCGGTTGCGATTGGAGTTGTTCAAGCGAGTTGCGTTGCATGATTTGTTGGAGTGCTTGGTATTGTTGGATTTGTTGAACTTGAGACATTTGTGAGAATGCGTTCGGTGTTTATTGGAAACCCGAAAAAGGAAATTGCGGAGCCCCCCACGAATGATCCATAGTCGGAGTGTAAGCGGGAGTCGAAAAAAAGTTAGGTTGGTTCGGGTTGTGATTATTCGGGTTGGGGTTGTTTGGGTTGGGGTTGTTTGGGTTGAATGGATACATGATTAGAGAAAATTGTATAAAAAATATGGAGTGTTGTTTATAAAAAAGGAAGAGAATTGGAGAAGAATGGGAGTAGAATGGGATAGAATTGTATAAAAATGGATGAGATAGAGGGTATTTAAATTGAAAAAGGAATTTTTTTTTAATATAAAAGAGCCGTTCATCAACGGCTATAACATTCAAAATTGGCCCGTCTAACCCGGCTGTGGGGAGCCGCTTGTGCCGAGCCGAGCCTAGGGGGCGGTGTGGGGGACCGGCGCCGGTCCTAGCCGGCCCCCATACCCTTTAGTCTCAACAAGAAATATCCAACTTTGAAGCTGTTGACTTTTACTGTTTACTACTGTATTCTTTATAAGACTTTCGGAACTTTTCATTAATTCATGTTTACTGAATCTAAGTGTAGTCAAGAAAATCTCTTTTGAATCTCCCCAGGGGAATAACATTTTATGCAATGGTTGATTCTATACACACCCCCCTCCTGTCAGTCCTTGTCTGTTGACCAAGACCAAAGCGCCCCGCTTTGGCCATAGCGCGGCGCTTTGGATGTTTTTTTTTTGGAAACAGGTTGGGATGTGGATTAGTTTGGTAGGGATTTTTGGTTGGATTAGTTTGGTAGGGATTTTTGGAGGAAAAATTTTTATTTGAGTTTTATTACATATAATTCATAGTTGTTTTATAATTACGTCATTACGTCATTATTTTTATAGAACGTATATAATATAAGTTCTTAACGTAGTTTATTTTGTTAAATTAAACGAACACGTTAAATAAAATGTACAGAAAGCCATAAGAATTAAACGTAAACAATCCAAAACCAACGTGATGTAAATAGAAGATTAACTGCAATATATATATATATATCAGTTTGTACATACAAAACAAAAAGGTACAACTGAGTACATAATACATAACAAAACACTAAACAAACAAACTAAGGTACTAATCCTCGTGCGGTGGGGACGGTGGGAGGGGAAGTGGAGGCAACCCAGCGAGCTCTCGTAGAGCAACGAGCGTCTTGACGATCCAGTCAATGCGTGCGCCCTGGCGTCTGAGGCGCCGGTCGAAGTCCCGGGCCACCTCACGCGCTGCCGGAGGCAGGTCAGCGTAAACGTGCTACGGGTACTGTGGCAGCTCAGGAGCTGGCTGAACTGGTGGTACCGGGATCTCCTCGACATGCTCCTCCTGAGCCGGATCCTCGAATACAGGCTGAGCCTGAGCCTGAGCCTGATCCTGAGGCTGGCCCGGGTACTGATCGAGGCCCAGAGCCTGTAGCTGAGCCTGCCGAGCGGCCTCCTGAACAGGAGGAGGGTTAAACCTCAGACCAACATCAAAGGTACGGGTGATCTGCATGCTAGATACTGACGCGCGGCCCAACCTGGTTGACGGGATCGGATCGGACAGCTCCGGATCATGCTCGGGCACGAACCCTAGCGAGCGTGCAATGGCGGTGATGTATGAGCCAGTGTGCAGCTGCCCGCGGAGCTGCCGGTGGTATGCTGTGGCAAAGTAATCTGCCAGGCAGGCTGCTAGATCGCAGGGCTGGCGGCGAAGTAGGCAGTATAGAAAGAAAAGGTCACTGAGGTTGACCTTCTCCCTGCTGGTACCCCGCGGCACGATAGATGATGCGATAACATGGTGCAGGTATCGGTACAAGGGGTCTCTAATGGTGGTGGCCTTATGCCAGGATTTCCCAAAGGGAACCCTGGAAATGGCCCTCCAGAAACTGATAAGCGTCAGCCTGTCCATCACCGTAACCGCCTGCGTATATAAATCAGTATCAAGCTCGGGCTCTGTGTACAAACCTGTATGGACAGCAAACTCCCGCACACTCATCTGAAACTGCTGACCGGCGAGACGGAATGTAACCTCGTGGACTGGAAAATCCGGGTCCTCCAAGTAATCCGCCGGATGCGGCGCGTATGTAAACGTGGAAAGAAACTCGACCGTAAGCTCAGGGTACGAGTCCTCCATCGCTATCTGAAATAGGCGCGACCAAGGAGTATCTAGTCCAACTATATCACGCGCCCGCGCGGCCTCTCCCACGGTCTCCAGCAGGTCCAGTCTATCCCTACATGCCCCCAATCTCTATGGTGCGCAACCTAGCGCATCTCCCCCTCGCCCGTGACCCCTGCGGAAACTGCAGGTACGGACATGCCGGCTCTCCCTCCTCTCCCACCTCTCCCTCAGCCTCCATATGCTCAATCTCGTCATCGGAGGAATCCATCCCTGCACGTTGAAAAGATAATAAATAAATAATATTATTTAAACAATTTAAATAATAAACAAATAATATTAAATATAAAACAATAAACAAATAATATTATTAAACAATTTAAATAATAAACAAATAATATTAAATATAAAATAATAAACAAATAATATTATTAAACAATTTAAATAAAAGATAATAAACAAATAATATTAAATATAAAATAATAAACAAATAATATTATTAAACAATTTAAATAAAAAACAAATAATATTAAATATAAAATAATAAATAAATAATATTATTAAACAATTTAAATAAAAGATAATAAAAAAATAATATTAAATATAAAATAATAAACAAATAATATTATTAAACAATTTAAATAATAAACAAATAATAATAATAAACAAATAATATTAAATAAACAAATAATAATAATAAACATATAATATAATAAACAAATAATATTAAATAAACAAATAATAATAATAAACAAATAATATTAAATAAACAAATAATATAAAAAAAAATAAACATGAACCAAAGCGCCCCGCTTTGGCCTCGGCGCGGCGCTTTGGTTCTTCGTTATAAAGAACAGGCCCAGCAACTCGATCAAATCCGCCCAAATCAAATCAAAATCAAACATATAACTTGAACCAAAACAATAAATGAAGTTCGATCGTACCTAATAGCGTTTGAAATCTGGAAAAAGAAGATCTTCGCCCTAGTGTGTGTAATCGCACCTTTGTGTGTGTGTTTTGTTTGTTGATGAAATGGGGGAGAAGGCTGCCCCGCTTCAGGTATAACGAGGGGCCAAAGCGCTGCGCTATGGCCTAAGCGGGGCGCTTCGGGGCCAAAGCGCTGCGTTATGGCCTAAGCGGGGCGCTTTGGGCCTTTTTTAAATTTTTTAAAATTGTTTTTAATTCACAAACGCGTCGATAATAGTCTAAATTTTACGTTTTTTTCCATTATACATCATTTTTTAATATATATGGACTATACTGCAAGTTCCGGATCAAATCGGTTACGTGTGATGTCTTATTCCGTTATATCGTATCATTTTGGTTTGAAAGCACAAGTACTCCTGTGAGAAGTGTTATGTGTATCAGCCGCCTACCGTACATGAACATGACGTATTTTTTCATTAATTGTAGTATTATGATGTATATTGTCATTTTGGGTCGTACAAGTGCGTATTGAATCTGATTGGGTCGTGTCGGTGACATTCGGTTTTTAACGTGATGTAACGCATATATTGAACAAACACAAACGTGATTATTATTAAACACATTTAACATACATCGTGAACATATGGGGTTACATTAAGGTCAGGGGCACGATACGTAAGCATTTCGTACGCGTTGATCTGATCCTTGTATAATGTATGCCAGGCTGCTGCGCGCTCTGTTTTGTTCGCTGTCCAGAGTAGGTTTGGGGGGGGGGGGCATTGGATAACAACCTCCAAGCTCTACATGTATGAAATGCCCATCGTCGACGAACACAACCGCAACCACCAGGTGAGGTTCCTCAGCTTCGTTTGGCCCGCCCAGCAGAAGGAAAATTGTATCGCTCCCACGAATGTCGAAGGTGTGAACAATCACACCGTATCGTTGGGCAATAAGAAACCCCGTCTCAGGCATCGACGTGTAATTTTCGATACCTGCTCGTCCCACCCCCTTGAAATCGATCCGTCTAACCAGCGCATCATAATGTCCTATGTTTTCCGGATCGAAAACCTGCCTCCAAAGCGATTCGTTCATACGTAACTCCTTTATAAGTTGTTTCCGGATCATCAAATATGAATTTTGTTTCACTCCTAACCCAACAGCCACCGATCGAAACCCACAATGACCATCTGGTTTCACGTCCTTTATTCTAACGATGTATGGATGGATCACTTTGGGAATCTGAGATGCGTAGTTGCGGATCGCTATATCCGTCTTAGGACCGAGCTTGATCATCGGGAAATCAGGGTGTAGGTTGAGCGGTTTGGTATTCTTTTGTCTTCTAGAATCTTCGGGTGATATGTACGAGCTGTGACGGGGAAGATCGTCTGAGGCCTCGACCCAAGTTTCTTCTGACGGAATGTACGAGCTTTTTCTAGCGGCTTCAACCTTTCTTTCTTCCTGCGTTTTCAATGTTGGGCGACCACGAGTTTTCTTCAGAACAGCAGGAGGTTTTTTGTTATTGTTCCCTGGATTGAGGATTTGCTGAAACTTTTCAAAGAAGCTCCTTTTCACTTGAGGGGGTGTTGGATCGATCTGTTGTTTCAATTTTTCAAATTCCGCGTCTACATCGATATCCTCTATCTTAGTCTTTGCAGGCTTGAAGTCAAGCTTCTTCCAGAACACGTCTATGTGTGTGATCCGGAGTTGCTGACCTGTGGACGAAAACAAATTAGGTGGCAAAATCATAACGAGAAAGGTCAAAGATATTAATTACCGTTATTTTCCAACTTTTCCAAACGACAGGCACATGTCAAACCACAGCTGGTAAAAAGTTGGCAACCACAGCTTGCACCGTAGGCTCTCAACCCGTCTTCCTTACGTTTTAGTTCCATACTCAAAAGCTCAATCGCATATATTGAAACCTTTCTGAGAATATATGCAAGCATGGGCTGATTCTTGTGGTGCGTCATCACTTTTCGGAGGCTTGTTTCAAAGCTAGTACTAATCTCGGCGTATTGTCTATCAACAACATGATCAACATACAGTACAAGTTTATCCAGTGTGTTGCGATGACTTGGAAAGTGACTTTTTAGTGTTGCATGCATGCCCTCAACCCTGTCGGTCGTAGTTTGGTGAAAGTTAATAGTTTTGTTAATCCAGCAAGATACAAACTTTTCACGGTACGGATCCAACCAGGATTTCATCAAATAATCAAAAACCTCTGAAATTAAAAAACGTAAATAGTCAGTTTTTGTTATTATATAAAATTTGAACATAATTATGTAAGAAATACCCACGTTCACGGTCATCTTCTTTCAGCTGTGCTTCAAGGTTTTCCAAGTTATACCTGTATATTTCCTCGGTCGTAGACTCGCACAATGTCCAAAATGTACGTACGAATTCTTTCCACTCCTTGTCAGAGAATTTCTTCTTGCTGTTCTTATTAATATTTTGTTGAATATGGAACCGACAAAGATACTTATGCGCTTTTGGAAAAACTTGTTCACACGCGTTCATTAGCGCAAAATCCCTGTCTGTTAAAATCACGCGCGGTTCCATACATCCTACCAGCATAGACTTGATCCTCTGCAACACCCATAGGTAGTTCTCTGACTTCTCAGCGGAAATTACCGCACAAGCAGCCGTAAACGATTTGTTTGTCGACGTCATGCCTACGACCTGAACAAATGGCAGGTTGTACATGTTCGTTTTGTAGGTGGCGTCAATCATTAGCACATGCGGGAAGGCACACCACATAGTGAATGATTTTTCGTGAACAAAGAAGACATCTTCAACTTCGTTCGATATCTCATTCGTGCGCATGTAATAAGTGTAATCTTTTTCGAGAAGAATGTTTTCAAGTTTTTGCATCGGAGACTTACCGACATTTTTTTCGGCGTTGATCTTCTGAACAGCGTTGTGTATATCTTTCGGAATAAGCTTTCTAGCCGGATTGTTTTTTGTCAGCGTTCGCTAGATACTTTGGTTGGGAATATCTTGCTCTGCCAGCTCCTTAACCAGTTTTTTATCCTCCGAAGAAAGCCTTCTCGCATACGCGTGACCCTCTAAGTTTTCAATAGGAGTGTGGTTATGCTTCGCCTTCGTCACCTCGATCCTCCAAACACTTCCGGATGATTCCGAAAACCCGATCATCTCGAACGGGCAGCCTATTTTCTTGCTACCTGTTTTCCTCTGTGTAGCTATACTCTTATGCTCCCCACCAAAAGTACATTGAAACCAAATCTTGTAATTCTCTCCTCTTTTATTCGACCTTTTAATCACAATGAGGTAACCATTGTCTTTTGCCGTGTCTTGTACCCAACGCACCAACTCTTTACGTGACGAAAAGGTCTGCGTTGTATCAAACGAAAATGTAACCGGGTAACAGCCTTCCTCATCAACAGACACATCCTCCGGCTCACCATCGTCACCGAGGTTCGAATAGACTTGATGTTCAAAGCTCTGTTCACAACCGTAACTGTGGTTTGGATAACACTCCTGCTGTACAAAGCTTTGCTCGCCACCGTAACCGAAATTCGAATAACCTTGTTGTGCGTAAGGGTCCTCCACAGGGGTATTCAAATCCAGCTTCACCGTGTTATCACGATAACGAATGCCAGATACAACCTCTGCCTCCCTCAAGTTGGACGAGACCGGTTTCTCATACGAGTCAGAAATAGCGGTCCCCTCGTAAGAATCAGGAACAACTGACTCGTTAGAATATTGACCGAAAAGATAGTTGCTTAACCACGACATCGTTTTTTCAAGACATGTAACTAATAGAGCAAAGAAAATCGACAAACAACAAAATCATCGAATACCCTCGAATGCTAAATGTTCTGTCTATGCAGGTTTAAATAATGAAAATTTGGGGTCGAAGCGCCGCGCTTTGGCCATAGCGCGGCGCTTAGGGTTCACGGGACACTGCAACATCGTATCACCTTTATGTCTCTGCAACTTATGTTTCCAACGTCAGTCAAATCAACTTTTGTCAACCAAAGCGCCCCGTTATGGCCATAGCGCGGCGCTTTGGGGTGTGAAAATAATTTCCAGCGTGTGAGAGTAGCATGACCCTTCAAGAAAGTTGTTTAAATATCTACAGGGAAGATCATTATGCCTAGTAAAAGAATGATGGTTTTATAAAAACTCAAGTAATCAATATGTTGACTTATTTATTATACCTTGTAGATAAATTTTCAAGTTATTAGATTTCAAATAATTATTAAAAAACTTTTTTTTTTCCTATTTCAGTAAAGAGCATTGAAATCACTAATATCTACACATCAAAATACAAGGGTTGATTATATGTATTAGAATAAAGTAGTTTAGAAGGTAGTTATGAAGTTCGGGGATCAAAGGTGTAAAATCAAAAGATTGTAACCGACACCCCTAAGGGAATCGATGTGTCCCTTGGACACACCCTTTGGACGCACCTCTTCATGTTTAATCACATTCACAAGATCAAACCCGTTCGTGAAGAGACACGTCTCTACAATCGCACCTTTTAGATTAGTATAAGTAGGTCCTTAGATTTCATTTGTAAAACATTCCATTGTATTCAAATTCAAGTTATATGAAAGTTTAGTTTATCATTCACGTTCTAGAGATCAAAGATCATTCTGGACAACAATTGGTATCAGAGCATCAGGCTCTAGGCGCATCAAATCACAGGGTTATTCGCGATCAGGTTTAATTATCCTTTTTTTTCAATCGCAAGTTTGGTTTATCTTTTTTTTTTCAATTCGCAAAGGTGTGCTAGAACTGGTCTACACCCACGGGTCAGGTACGGTAGGAATCAGGTCCGGGTCAGGTGTTCCTAGTTAGGTCCGGAACTGGGATTTGTACAGGGACTGGAAATTTTTGGTTTACAAGGTTGGTTCCAAGTTTCAAGTTCAAGTTCTAAACCGTAAAACATCAAACCGTAAACCGAACTATACACGTTTCAAACCGGCCAAACTGACCGACTTTTTTCGGCGTTTTGATTGGTTTCTACGGTTTTATGAACACCCTAATTACTTACCGACTTATCTTGCAAATTTTGTCTACTTTTCAGTGGAAATAATAATTTAAGAGTTAAATGCCATTTTAGTCCATGTGGTTTGGGCCATTTTGCTAGTTTAGTCCAAATGTTTCATTTTTAACCTGTGGGTCCAAAAAGGTTTCACAGTTGCCATTTTAGTCCACTGGGTTAACTTCATCCGTTTTTTTTGTTAACGAGAAGGCCAATTCGGTCATTTTATATGGCTGAATTGCCCTTTTAGTTAACAGAATTACATACAAAATGACCAAATTGGCCTTCTCGTTAACAGAAAAAATGGATGAAGTTAACCCAGTGGACTAAAATGGCAACTGTGAAACTTTTTTGGACCCACAGGTTAAAAATGAAACATTTGGACTAAACTGGCAAAATGGCCCAAACCACAGGAACTAAAATGGCATTTAACTCATAATTTAATTACTTACCGACTTGCAAATTTTGTTTACTTTTCAGTGGAAATAAGTACTTCGATATTTTAATTGGTGTATTTTTAGTAAAAGAAGGTTTGCTGCATTGACTGGAAGGTATGGGGCTCGTCCCCATGTCCGTCTCCTTGCCGCCGCCCCAAACCTTCCACCCCCTTGCTCCACCGCCACCCCAGCCTCGTCCCCATCGTCCGCCCAAGCCGGGCCTCATCCCCTCACACACACCTATACATACATACATACATATATATAAAGGGGTTAATCCTATTAGATTATAAACTAATCTTTATATTTATTATTATTATTATTATTATTATTATTATTATTATTATTATTATTTGACATATGTAATTAGGATGGTTTGTATTATTTATTGTATGTATTAACTTTGAAACGGTGGTGATGGTTGAGTGGCACCGGTTGACTGTCAACGACAGTTATTCCCGCCAAACATAAACCTTAATAACCGTTCATCATGATAATGTATATATTGTAGACCTCCTGTAACAATGGAGACTACCAAGATATTCAATACAATATCCATTTACAAGAATTCGTTTTGGACTCTCTCATGTACAAACACACACGTACAGAGTCACAAACACGAATACGATGATGATGATGATATCGGCTTCCGCTAACACATCCCCTACCCCCTAGGTCCATCCCCTTTAGCCTTTAGGCCCATCCTCACACCCGCTTACGTGGCGGTGATGTGGCGGCCCATCCTCCCCACACCATACCTTCTAGTCTGATGGAAATTTTATCAACCGATAATAAAGTTGTGCAAATGAAAGAAAGGTATATTAGTTAGAAAACTTTTTGAATAATTTATTTTTCATGGCAGGAGTTTTAACAACTGATGAAGTTGCAAAATTACCGAGAAAGGATTTCGTTGGAGAATTTATTAGTGACAAAACTAGGAGTGGTATACATTTTCACATTATCAAAATAGATTATCAATACCGCGGTATAAATGTTGCCAATGATGGCCAGTTTAATTGGTCGGAGGTGGAAAGGTTTACCCGCTTAAATGGGGTTCCTACCCAGGACGTTTCGAGTTAGATTCCAGATGAAGGGATATCTCTTGATATCACCTGAAAAATGGTGAGCGTTACGACCCAAAAAGGGAGAGGCACCCTGGGATTCGAACGCGGGCTTTGTGGGTTTACGGTGCCTGGCTTTGCCAATTGATCTTGCTGTCCAAATGGTCTTAGCGATCGTATTGAGTCAATCCTTGTCTTCCGAACAATGGAGTTAAGATGTAAACACCCTAAAACTAGTAGTAGTGTTCCCGTCCGCTGAGACGGGCTCTTAAAATTTACAACATTCAAACTATGTGTACATTGAATAGCCTGATAACGTCTTATCCAACTAGAATTAGTATGCGCAAAGGGGCAACTGGCAAACCGCTTCAACCCAAAAAAACTGCCAAATTTCTGGAATAACCAGATTTAATCTCAGAAATAACCGACAAATTTTGATGGCCAAGATCATCTCTAAAAACGGTTACAAGTACCAAAAGTGATGGTTACTAATCGCCGAACAATTGTATAATGATGTCGTAGTCTTGGGGATAAAACCTCTAACGATCAAGTTAAAGTTAACCAGAACAAATTGACAAATCTTGTACATGAGCAAATATATGTACTTAGAATAATATGATATATGTACAGTAAAAAAATATATTATCGTGCTCTTAGGGGCGTTCCTTTTGGACCCTCGCCAAGAGGGTGTTGCCTCTTTAGAATCTCCATTGATTAGGGGAGGCGGGCTCGTGCGTTAAACTATCACGGCCACCACCATCACGCGTTATATTCCACCCCGCTTACGAATGTTCAACGCGTTATAGTATAACGCAATCCGATTTCGTGATATTTTCAACGCGTGATGGTTGTTTTTTGTGAGTGTAATTGTTGGTTGGGGGGAAATTGTTGGGTGTGGTGGTGAGTGATGACCACCCCGCCTATAAAAGGTTGTGAGTGATAGAAAAATGGTTGCTGACATGGCGGAACATGATTGGTGCTTGTGAGTGATATAATTCTATCACTAGTAAACCACCCCACCTGCCCTTAGGGGCTTTGCTCCTAAGAACCAATGACGTTCATAAATACTCAGAATCATAAATAAACTCAAAAAAGCATGCACCCCGCATTTTCCTAACTTGTTTGATGTGTATTATAAAACACTTTGGTAAACAAATCAATCCAATTACTTTAAAATTATTAGCATATCATTTTGCGGCCCTACAACTCTCCAATTTCGAATCGGTGTTTACCAAAACATAGGACACACTATTATGGTTGTAAAAATCCCGACTAGGCGTCGATTAATCCCGATTTATCATCGATTAATCGTTGATTAATCGCTAGTCTCATCCCACCGCCTGACTAGCGACTAGCGATTACTACAACACTGATTAGATCTTATAACTAGATTCTATCATCGCATGTCAAATTCCAGCAAACACACTTGTAAAGGCTTTTCCCACTTCTACCCCTGGTATCTCATGTAAAATTCGTGATTGGTAAGCAGTGGCGGAACCAGTCCATTAAATCAGGGGTATCCCAATTTTTTTTACCGTGCAATCATACAATATAAAAAACGACAATAAATAAATGAAGTAAAACAAATACCTAACTAATTGGGCCATAATTTCAATCATATTATTAATAATTTGGGCAATTGGGCCACTGTTTCAATCGGGCTCCCTTATTCTACAAGTTTAGGTTGGTTAGGGTATCCTTGTATTATTTTAGGGATATCTTTGGTATAAAACCAAAAAAATAAAAATAAAAATTATACTATGAATACGCACTTGAGCCGTAGCCCGTGCTATGGCTACTAAAGCATTGGGTCCGCCCAATGGTAAGACGTTAAATATGTCATATGGTATATATACACAACTGTCTCTTGAAACAAATAGACAACACTCCATGATAATATATCATAATTGTGTCACCAACCTTTATGGATGGATTTTGAAAAGATGTGAAGTGTTATCAATAAGAGTAAGTTTATTCATGTTGACTCACCTCAAGATGAATGAGGTAATTAATGAAAAGATAACGCAAATGACCTTAATATTACTGGCCAAATGTATTTCCAGTCACTTTTATTTAAAAATGTTAAAACTTTATTAAAAAAATTATGTATTCAATACAATTAGGTAAGAAAATAAGGAATAGCTATTAAGAGGAAATGATCTTAACGAGGAATCTTGTTTTCATTTTTACAGAAAGTCTACTATCACTCTCTAATTAAACCTAAGCCACAAAAACTCTATCTATTCCTAAAATTACATCAATGTTCGTCATTTGACTAGAATACTCAACCATATACAAAGAAACACATTTATACACACCATGATTTCGCTAGGCTACATGCCCTTTCTTTGCTTTTCTTTTTCCAGTATTTTATAGGATATAGATAGTAAATACATAAATACCCGCACACTACGAGATTGAAACAAGCGCTTTGTTTCTTTTCTTTTTTCTTATTTTAAACGGTATTTTCTAGGATAACTTATTAAATACACAAATACCTGCATAGTTCATAATTTTAACTCTTAACATTTTGATCGTTAAACACACCATTTAACCACCTTGATATCCATTTAGGTTTGTTTATACACATATTACATTACGTTATAGCTTATATTAGATCATGTTATATTATATAACGTTATATTATATCAAGTTACACTATATGACGTTATATTATATCCTATTAAATTACATTACGTTACATTTAATCTTAAAATTGAGAGCCGAGGGTTACTCTGGAAGCAATCTCTCTATTTCTAAGGATAGAGGTAAGGTTTGTCTATATCTCACCATTTCCAAACCCTATCAGTAGCATGGCCGGCCCTTAGGGTGGGCGGGGAGGACCATCGGCCAGGGCCCGATACTTCGAAGGGCATGTTATTTAAAAAAAACCGATATGTAAATGTAAAAATAAATAAATTAATAGGGTATACTCATATAAACACCAACATTGGTCCACTTACTAAACTATTTTTATGGTTTAGATTAGTTATTAGCCCATTGTCATTAGGTTTAAACCTTTAATGAGCCCAATACCCAATTTCGTTAAGGCCGAAGGGCACGTTTTTTCGAGTTCGAACAGGGTACATGAATTCTCAGGACCGGCCTTGATCAGTAGCTTTGCGATTTGTGATATTTACTGGGTTGGGTTGGGCTTGGTGGTTGTTGTTGACTTGTTGTTAATCTTAAAATTGACTAATATTTGTTGGATATTTTCACTCACCATGCACCTCCATTCATTCCTCACCACACGCAACACAAATACTGAAACTAGAAACTTGAAACCCCTTAAATGTGTGCAGATAAGATGCAAATCACATCATGCAAATTTGTTCATAACCCAAACAAAATCCCCCTATTCTCCCACCCTCTTGACCCTTCACTTCCATGGGAACCTCACACATCAACAAGTATGCTCTTGCCTGTGCTCTCTTAGCCTCCACAAACTCCATTCTCTTGGGTTATGGTAAGCAAATCCCACCTCAATTTCCATTTTCAAACACAATTGTATCACTAATTAAAGCAACAAAGCTCTTCAAGTCACAATTTTTCTTCACACCCACTAAATTAGGTTCAAGGTTTAGCAGAAAGCACCCATTTTTTTTAACACCCAGTTCATAAATTTTGAAAATTCAGTTGAAATTTTGATTTTGCAAACAGTGTCCACCAACTGTTCGACGAAATGCTTGTGTGCAGATATTAGGGTAATGAGTGGAATAGTGCTATTTATCAAAGACAACTTAAAGTTAGATTCGAGATTGAGCAAAAAGTACCGATTTTAAAACACCCAATTTATCAATTTTGAGAATTCTGTTGAAAAAATTGATTTTACAACAATGTCTACCAACTGTTCGACGAAATGTCTGTGTGCAGATATTGGTGTAATGAGTGGAGCGGTGCTATTTATCAAAGATAACTTAAAGATCTCATCAACCCAAGTGGAAATATTAGTGGGTTCACTAAATGTATGTTCTTTAATCGGATCTTTCGCCTCCGGCAAGACTTCCGACTGGATTGGTCGCCGGTACACCATCGTGCTAGCAGCCGGAACGTTTTTCATCGGTGCATTACTCATGGGGTTCGCTACAAACTTCGGGTATTTAATGGCTGGAAGAGTGGTCGCTGGAATCGGCGTTGGGTACTCCCTAATGATCGCGCCGGTGTACACTGCAGAATTATCTCCGGCGATGACACGTGGCCTCCTCACATCACTCCCTGAAGTGTTCATCACATTGGGGATTTTGTTAGGATACATTGTGAATTATGCATTATCTGGGCTACCGGAAAACATAAATTGGCGGCTGATGGTCGGACTTGCGGCGGTTCCGGCGGTGGGGATCGCCGCCGGCGTGATGTTCATGCCGGAATCGCCACGGTGGCTTGTTATGAAGGGTAGGGTGGATGAGGCTAAGAGAGTATTAAACAAGACATCAGATTCGGAAAATGAGGCCCATTTGAGGTTGGAGGAAATTACCAAAGCTGCCCTTGATGCGGTCACGTGGGACCCACGTGCCGGCGGTTGGAGTGGTCAAGGTGTTTGGAAAGAGTTGTTGACGCCATCGCCGGCGCTCCGGCGGGTTCTCGTGGCGGCCATCGGGATCAACTTCTTTATGCAAGCGTCCGGAAATGACGCGGTGATTTACTACACGCCGGAGGTTTTCAAAGCCGCCGGAATTCGACACCGGAAACAACTTGTTGGGGTTACTATAATCATGGGCTTAGCCAAGACTTCTTTTGTTTTGGTATCAGCCTTTTTTTGGATAAGTTTGGTAGGAGGCCCTTGCTGTTATTGGGCTCAATAGGTATGGTTGTTTCCCTAGCTGGGTTGGGCCTTGGGTCAAAGTTTTTGGAGCACTCAAGTGACAAGCCCACGTGGGCTATTGCGTTGTGTGTGGTGGCGGTTTGTGCTGACGTGTCATTCTTCTCGATTGGGCTTGGGCCCATAACGTGGGTCTACACATCGGAAATATTTCCAATGAGGTTACGTGCTCAAGGGTCGGGTCTAGCGGTGTCGGTGAACCGATTGGTGAGCGGGGTTGTGTCGATGACGTTTCTTACGATATCGAGTAAAATAACTTTTGGAGGGATGTTTTTCGTGTTGTCGGGAGTTATGACCGTTGCGACGGTTTTCTTTTATTTCTTTTTGCCGGAAACAAAAGGCAAGAGCTTGGAAGAAATGGGAGCAATATTTGAAAGAAAAGATACCGAGGGTAGTAAGGCAATTGAAATGAGTGAAAGAGAGTAGAGTAGAAAATTGAAATATAAGTGTGTAGTTTGTAATTGTCTTCTGTAATGGTACTATATTGGCAAGTTTGAATAGTTTAGGGCCATATATGCTTATAACTAAAAATTACAGGACCTATAAGTGTTTGATCTATTCACACCCTTAGAATTATCATTTAGGGACTGATTGTTTAGCTTTTAACGAGACTTTTAATGATTCAGGCCTCTTATTAGTTCAGCACTTAATGGTTTAGACTGTTTGTTTTGCAATCAGATGCCTGAATGGTTCAGATATTTGTTTCTGAATGGTTAAGCATTATACTGAGTCTGAATGGTTAAGACTTTTAAATCTGAATTGGTCAAACATTTGTCTCTGAACGGTTAAGAATTATACTGGCTCTTAATGGTTCAGACGTTTTATTGGTTCAACACTTAATGAGTTAATGGTTCAGACATATTACTAGTTCAGCACTTAACCAGTTAGAAATTGCCAAATAACACCTTACACTATTTAACTTCACCATCTCTGTGTTCGGGTGTTGCTAAACACACCTCTTCTTACAAACTTGGAGAAGCGTTCCATCATCTAAAAAATATTTCCCCCTCACATGAAGGGGGTTACGTATAGAAATGCCCTTAAGTTTTTATTTACATAAATGTATACGAATTAGTTGTTTTTCTTTATAAATTTTATAAGAATTTAGATTAATAAAAATTAGAAATGTAACCGAGTATTTAACATCATGAATTAAAAGTTTTAAATTGTATTTGAAATAAAAATAAAAACATAGAAATAATAAACAAATTAAATTTAAAGGACACAGATGAAAGCGTCAGTTGTTTTTAAAGTTGTGCTCCTATTCACATACCATTATAGATTACAAATAATAATAATAATAATAATAATAATAATAATAATAATAATAATAATAATAATAATAATAATAATAATAATAATAATAATAATAATAAAAAGATTGAGTTCTTAAACATAACTTTATTTGGGTTGTGTATTTTTTTATATGAAATAGAGTTTGGAACCGGACTTTATGAGGCACGCGCACGCTTGAAAAACATACACTGTTTATTTGTCAACTGTTGATGACTTTAGTGTGAGTGCTATCAAACTATTTTGTATAAATTTACACTGTTCATAAATATTCTAACAACCAACTGACATGATTTGGTAAGGGATATTCTGTTTGATGTTTTAAAGCGGGCGGGGATTTAGGCAAAAAATGAAGGCTCCGGTGAACTTTCTGACGGATCCGCTCGATGGGAGGTCTACTCTTCGACCAGCTGATATTCTTGTGTTTGGGTGGGCCAAGGGAAAACACGCTTGTGTAGACCTTACATGAGTGTCCCCTCTTGTTGGGCTCAGGGATAATGGGTTTGTTGCTGGCCAAGCTGCGTTGAAAGCGGAATCAAGCAAAGTTGCGAAACACGAGAAGGGTTGTTTAGAGAATCAAATGTGTTTATCCCATTCGCTTTTGATACATTTGGTTCCCTAGCCCCAGAGGCTGTGGAATTTCTAAACAGGGTCCAACAGGTTGTGAATAGTAATCTCTCAATCTTTAAGGGTCGTTTCGTCTTTAGTAGGATTGGTTTTGCAATTCAAAAGGGGGTTGCGGCGCAGCTTGTTGCCCGTTTACCTGCCACTTGTTTGTAATTTGTTACTTTGGTATTTTAATGTGGTAAATTCAAGTTGATATTACTGTCATGACCTTTCTTGAAGGATTGTGAGATTTATCCAATTGAATATTCGTAAACACTTGCGAAATAATTGAATCTAACAATGTTTACATGATATTCAGGGATTTCCTAGTAATTGAGAATCACCGAAACCAACATCAACGAAGGGCCATGGGAATGCACCCAGGAAAAGAGATCGGGATGAGAGACCATGTAGGCAAATGATAAAGGAGAGAAATTGTGAAGCGGAGATGAGAGAATCATGATGAAGAGTATCAGAATGGATGGGAACACCATCCCTGCATCAATACCGCACAAAATTTACATATTGATTTCCATTCCGTATAGCCTAAGAATATAATTCAGCATCATCATCACCATCACCATCATCATCATCATCATCATCATCATCATCATCATCATACTCAGTAAATCCCACCAATAGCAAAGCAAATGTAGGATCTGAGGAGGGTAAGATGTAGACAGCCTTACCTCTACCATGTAGGAATAGAGAGGCTGCTTCCAGTGAGACCCCCGACTCGATAGTAGTTTTGCATCAAGCCTTGGACATCAAGCACATAACACTCAGCAATCGGGACAAAGACCGATTAGTGCATGTACCCTTTTGTCTTTCAGCTATCAACGCCACCACATGATGCCTGGTTAACGAAATTAGTAAAATAACATTAAAATTAGTGTACTTTCACTTTTGCCCCCTGATGGTCCACACATATATACATTATATGCGCATAGTACCGCAAGCGAGACGTAAGAATATAATTGAGTTAGTTATATTAGGAGACCGGTTTTTATCAACTAAGAAACAAAAAGAAATTACATGTCACTCTCTTGATTTTTTTAAATGATCATGGTACTTTTTGCTTAGGGTGTAAGGAGTGGTTAAACACTTTGGAGTGGCAAACCAAAAAACCGACCAATCAGAGCGCGCCATGTCAATCAGTCAAAAGTGTTTAAACTTTGGTGAAAAGTGTTGGCAATGGTTTAGACACTTGGTGAAGTGGTAAACTATTTAAAAAAAAGGAAAAAGTTGTGATTGGTTGAGATAGGAATGAACCCCACCCACAATACCCTCTCTCTCTCCTTCCTCCCTTCCCCGAGTCGGCAAGCTGTCCCCGCTCCGTTTGCCTTGCCGCGTCGGCATTGGGTCGGCGGTGGTGTTTGCCGATCGGCAAACACGTTTGCCACCCTTTGCCGACTACACACCGTATACCCTTATGACTAAAAGTACAGGGTCTTTTTCACTTATAATAAATTAAGTTTATGGGGTCTCTCTTGTAGATCCTTATGAATATCATGACGTTTGAGTGATGGACATTTCAATATGTCATAAGACTGTATTTTTTATTAATTTCATAGGATCATTTGATAGCCAAATCTTAAGGCCAAAAATGTAGATTTATTCCAAAAATATTCAACAATGAAATTACCATTTTGAATAGATTTGCACATATTTTGAAAATAATGAAAACAAGATGTCAATCTTGGACAAGAAGAGAAACAAAAAGTGGATTGATGATGATAATAGTCAATGAAAAGTGATAGGCTAAAAGGGTTTTTGTTTGATCCCTTTGTTTTCTAGTGCACACATAGTATAACCCTAAAAACATAGACTCATGTTTTAAAAACATAAAATTTACCAAAAGTCACAAGAAAAAGAAAAAGTTTGAAAAATATTCAGAGCCATTTTAGTGATATACAAGAAAGCATTATAGGAATAAGATGATGCATGGTGGGGTTTAAAAAATGAATGTCAAATGGTGTTGTTATGTGCTTGGCTGTGACCCAACACTTTGAAACCAGTAAGAAAGCTGAACAAGATTTTTAACTCCAACTGTCTTGTAGTTTTGTGTAGGGTTTTGGATTTATAGACTTTGTTTTTATTCATTTCATCTAGTGTGTTTCTTGTTGGAACCTTCTTTATGTTCAAAGATGCTCTTTTTCTTCATCAATTTGTGTAATTGTATGTGGTGAAGATATCAGTTTGTATGAAACTCAGATTAAGGCACCATCACCATGACTGTGTGTATGTGTTTGTGTGTGTGTGTGTGAGAGAGAGAGAGAGAGAGAGAATGGTATCTATGTATCTAACCATGACAATTTCAACTAGTATAAATAAGTGAAGTATATCCAAACATTAAAAGTACAACCTTTTTCTAGAACAAAAATGATTTAATATAATAATGTTACCATCTTAAAACTTAAATTCATTTACCCTTAAAAAGTTTTTTACATACAAAAATTCAAAGAGGGAGAACGGATTTGAATTCTTACATGGAGAATATAAGCCTCATGGCAATCTCATGCAAATTAACATGGAGCCTCATGGCAAACTCATGCAAATTAGAAAAAAAAAAAAAAAAAAAAAAACTTTTTAATATTTCTTTGAAATTCATTGAAACTGAATTTGAATTAAAGGTTTGAAAATGTGTCACAATACCGTTAAAAAAATTTAAAAATACAAATGCAAAATTTCAAACAATAATACAATCAAGATAGAGTTGAAAATGACAAGGCTTTGTTTTCAAATCTAATCACTAACATTTTCAAGAATGAGTTTTCAATTTGAGAGAATGGGTAACTTCAATTCTATTGGTTAATTGTGGAATGTTATAGCTTCAAATGGTTTTGTCCTAATCTACAAATTGAGAAAACATCACTCTTTTAAATGAATGGTAAAATATTTATAATTAATAAATGTCCTTTTTTCCATTTCAGGACTTCAGAAGTTGTATTCTAGTATCCATTTCCCACTATTATGCCTACCTTTATACAAAGTTAATACAATCAAGATAGAGTTGAAAATGACAAGGCTTTGTTTTCAAATATAATCACTCATATTTTCAAGATTGACTTTTCAATTTGAGAGCATGGGTAACTTTATTTTATTGGTTAATTGTGAGTGTTCTTTTAGGGAAGACATCACTCTTTTAAAAGAATGGTAAAATATTTATAATTATTAAATGTGATTTTAGTTCTTATGGTTTGGATCATTTTGTTAGTTTAGTCTAAAGGTTTCATTTTTCATCTGTAGGTCCAAAAAACTTTCACCGTTGCCAATTTAGTCCACCGAGTTAACTTCATCCATTTTTTCTATTAACGATAATGGCAATTCGGTCATTTTATATGTACTTCTGTTAACTAGAAGGGCAATTCGGCCATATAAAATGACCGAATTGCCCTTCTCGTTAACAGAAGAAATGGATGAAGTTAACCCAGTGGACTAAAATGGCAATGGTGAAACCTTTTTGGATCCACATGCGAAAAATGAAACATTTGAATTAAACTGGCAAAATGACCCAAACCACAGGGACTAAAATGGCATTTAACTCTATAATTAAAAATGTTCTTTTTTTAACCATCACTAGTGCTCTAATGGTAGCTACGGGTATTTAAGTTTCACATATGGTGGGCTCGGGTGAGTTTTTCCCTCCAGGTCTCAAGTTCGAGTCTGTATGATTGGGGTTTCTCGTTTAGGGATTTAAATTGGGGATCTATTGTGCGAGAGAGCTCTCTAGCACAGACCAGGTTAAGACAACTTATGCTAGACCTCCCAATATTCGTGAATGATTCACACCTTTAAAAAACATTTTTCTTTTTCCATTTTAGGACTTCAAAAGTTATATTCTAGTTCTAGACCTAGTATCCATTTATACCTACCGTTTCCCATGAAATTCTCACTTTTTTTACTACTATTATTTTGGGTTTTTTTTTAACTTTATTATTGAATATTACTATTGAATTATTTTGGGGTTTTTTCAACTTATTATTGAATATTACTATTGAAAGTACTTACTATTATCATTTTGGGTTTTTGAACTTTATTATTGAATATTACTATTGAAAGTACTAATATTTAGGAATTTAAAGTTATATTCGTGTACACACTTCCCATACTGTACCCTCAAAATGATTCTTCAAAACATAACAATTAGGTTGATTCAACTAAACTCAGATTTTTGTTGAATGAGTCTTGTACCCGACCCTTATATACCGCTTAGCTCGAATTCAAACCGAGTTGACTCAGCTCGAGCTCAAAATTGAGCTATTTTGAGGCTTGAGCTTAACTCGAATAAAACTCGAGTCAGTTAAGTTCAGCTTGATTTAGCTCTATACAGTTTTGAGTCTTAGCCATAAGTCCATAACCAAAATCAAAATTTTTGGTTTATTTTAGTTTTAAACCAGCATATTTGATTATTAATAATAGGCCAATGAACCAAAAAAAATAATTAAAACTAAAAAGACCTTAAGGCCCATCGGGCATCGGCACAACTAAACAAAGCCGTTTATGAACTTTGTTGAGTTACTATTCTCTATTTATAAGGGTTTTCTTTGACATTATTTTTTAGGCAAGTGTTGGAGACAAAGTGTATTTTTATAAACTTCAATATATAGATTAAGTAAAATTGGGAACAATAATTTCACTCTCATTTTAAAACTCTAAACTTATTTAAATGTCTTAAAGTGAAGATAAAATGTCATTTTTGTCCCAAAACGTTTATTCATATTGTAGTAGTATGTATACATATGTATGTATATCATGTCAACAATTTTTTTCATCATCATAAATTTATCTATTTATTTCTGCTAATCATCTTTTATTAAACCAAGCACTAATGACCCACGACTTTGGCTTTGAGCAACATATTTTCCAAAATTCTAAGTATTTTTAATTTCCACCCTGCAAAGAAATATATTAATTTTGTTCAGACTTCTGCTAATCGCATTGAACTTCGTAACTATATAAAATATACAGAACAAATAATATGAAAAAAAAAATTCAATATAACAAACAATGCATAAAGACACAAAAAAATAATATAACTAACAATGCATAAAGACACAAAATACATTAGTTCACGACTTACGATATAAGGGATAAGATCAAATAGAAAGTTAATTTTCCCTAAGTAGTAGGATGAGAAGGAATCTTAACAATTCATTTTTCAAATCAATTGTTAAGATGAAAGTGTTGGAGAAAGGAGGAGTGGGAGTGTATCCTGGAAAAATCATATTTATAGACTTTCTCTCTCCACATGCAAGGCAAATGCATATTTCACCCCCATTTTTTAAACGTTCATAATTTTTTTATACGAAATTATTTTTTCATAAAAATTTCCCCGTAAAATCAAGCGTCTTTTTATCTTTAATTTGAATACCATATTGCTATATAAAATATGAAGATTAAAAAAACACACTAAAATGTGTTGTATTTCTATGTTGTATAACATTTTTTTGTGCTGGATTTTTGTACTATATTTCTGTGCTAAATTTTTTGTGCTTAATTTTTGGGTCGTTTTATTTCCACATCCCCTATAATCTTATTTTCACATCCCTATATCTATACGGGTCGTATAAACTGATACGGGCCGTATAGAATGTTTATGCACAGAATTTTATGCGGTGGAATGTTTTTTTTTTTGTTTTTATATGTATACGGGACATATAGTTATATACTGGCCGTATACATATTTGCATAATTTTGTTTCGAAGGTTTGCCAAGGGTTTTTAGTTTTGGAATCTGTATACGGGCCGTATAATGTTATACGGCCCGTATAACTCGTATAGAAAAGTTAACTTTTTTGTTGCAATCAGGAAACCGTTTAATAAATTTTTGTATTTAAAATAGTGTTGTATATATCGGATTATGTTACGAGTTTTTAGTTAAACGTATTTATTATGTTTAATAAGTTTCCTCTTTGTAAAACGATAAATATGTATAGAAAAGTTATTTTTTTGTTGCAATCGGGAAACCGTTTAATAAATTTTGAAAATTTTAAAATAGTGTTGTATATATCGGATTATGTTACGAGTTTGTAGTTAAACGTATTTATTATGTTTAATAAGTTTCCTCTTTGTAAAACGATAAATATGAATAGAAAAGTTAATTTTTTGTTGCAATCGGGAAACCGTTTAATAAGTTTTATAAATTTTAAAATAGTGTTGTGTATATCGGATTATGTTACGAGTTTGTAGTTAAACGTATTTATTATGTTTAATAAGTTTCCTCTTTGTAAAACGATAAATATGTATAGTAAAGTTAATTTTTTGTTGCAATCGGGAAACCGTTTAATAAGTTTTATAAATTTTAAAATAGTATTGTATATATTGGATTATGTTACGAGTTTCTAGTTAAACGTATTTATAATGTTTAGTAAGTTTCCACTATGTAAAACGATAAATATGTGATATGATTATGATAAACTACGACAACAATTATTAAACAAACAACTTAACATCTAAACATAAGATTAATATTTATAACGTTTTACATCTAAAAAAAAAGATAAACTTTTACAAAGTTTCAAACGTAAAATAACAAAATAATAATAATAATAATAATAATAATAATACAATAAGCAGCTACGGCGGTGGTGGTGGTGGTGGTGCAGCGCCAGCTCGTGGAGGTAGGGCGCGGCAGAATGCATAGCCACAATCGCCTCGACCATCCACTGTACATCCTCTCTCACTGCAGCTAAATCCCCTCTGACTGCAGCTAAATCCCCTCTGACTGCAGCTACAGCCGACTCGACCTGAACGAGTCTCTCCTCCACCCCCGGTGGAGGCATCACACGCTGTCTCACGCTGCGTCGAACGTACGAGCGATCACCCCGTAACTCCTCCTCAACTACCTGTGATCGATCGGCAGTATGAGCGACCCCCTCTCCGTCGCCTCCCTCTCTGTCGCCTCCCTCTCCCACGCCCTCGCCCTCGCCTCCCTCTCCCTCGTCTCCCTCGTCTCCCTCCTCATCACCACCCTCTCCACGGGGTCCCTCACCCACACCATAAGCCCAAACCAGCTGCCCTCCCTCGACCTCGCGAGCCAAACCCATCGATAGGGCTGTGTCCCTCCCAACCCTGTCAAGCTGGCGTGTCTGCGTCATATCACTTGCCACCTGCGGGGACAGGAGGCGCAAGTAACCCTTCGCCAGACGGGTGACGAAGGCCCCACAGCTGATGTGGGTAGAGGGTCGCTTAAAAGCGTACTCGGCGAGATATGCGGCCAACTTGTACGCCAAGTTGGCCCTCCCGCCGGTAAGTAAGTCGTGCAAGAAGAATAGGTCACTTTGGGTGACCCATTCCCTGCTATCATGACGACCGGCGATCGTCACGGCGATACACCGATGTAGGTATCGGTGTAACGGGTCGTAAAGATCAGTCGCTCGTGCCTTCGGGGATCGCTGATTCGGTTTCGCGAACTCCCCGAACCCAATACTGCGCCAATACGGCCACAATACGTCAGTGGACGTGCTGACTGGCGCATCAAAAAATGCGCGTGACCTTGAGTCCTCCTGTGAGTACAGACCCAAGGCAACAGCGAACTAAGGAAGTGTCATCCTCTGAGTCTTGCCGCAAATAGTAAAAGTTACGGCGTCTATCGTCAAAAAATGCTGAAAACCCCCACCCCGGGTGTCCGTAAATGTAAAGGTAGATAAAAACTCTAAAGTAATCTCCCTATGGGCTCGCTCTGCGGCGGCATCAAATAAGCGGTCCCACGGGGAGTTAGCTGGCATGAGCTCCCGGACCCGACCGATCGCTCCAATATCTGTCAAAAACTGAAAATCTATGGCCCGAGTCGCATCCAGCACCATCTCCCGTAATTTTCCCAAAACCCTATAGGCAACCGTACCTCGGGGGATATCTCTAACAAACAACCCCGTCTCAGTAAAATCGGGCACAACCTCCTCCTCCTGTCCACGTCCACGTCCCCGTCCGCGTCCACGTCCACGTCCACGGTCCCGACCCTGACCCTGACCTCGACCTCTACGGGCCGCACCAGCTGCTGATGACTCAGCCATATCGTCTGTAACAAATAACAATTACAACTTAGCAATCACTATACGATTATCGTTAACGTATTATACGAATACTGTTCTTGTATACGAACGTATTGTACATATGATATACGCTCGTACAATGTTTGAAGATTCAACAAGGATACGACCGTATACATTATATACGAGCGTATAATGTTTGAATATTCAAACATTATACGAGCGTATATAATGTATACGATCGTATAACCTTTGATTATTCAAGTGTATACGGTCGTATAAATTTTATACGATCGTATATTTTTTGAATATTCAAACATTATACGATCGTATACAATTTATACGACCGTATACACATAATAATCATTTACAATTTCCTGTTTCAATTTTTTTTTTCAAATTGAATTATACAATCGTAATCGTTACGCCTATCTACGCTTTACTATACAAGACCATAATCTAACATGTTACGGAATTTAAAAGTTCACTATACGAAAACGTACCGTATAGGAAGAACGAGAAGAAAACGCCAAAAACGCCGAAGAACGCTGTCCAAGAACGATCCGAGAGAATTTTTGGTGGAATGTTGAGGCCGTATGGTGGAAATGAGGTCGTATAAAACTTATACGATCTTTTTGATTTGTATACGGGCCGTATAAAAGTATACGACCCGTATACAGTGATTTAATTTATTTTAATTCTGTCGTATACTTAATATACGATCACAGTATACGAGGCGTATATTTTTATACGGCCCGTATACAATTCAGTTTTTTTCATTTTTTCAATTACTATATGCGGAACTGACGAAAATACGGTCGTTATGCGTTAACGTTGATTCGTTTAAACGTTTTTTCAAATCCAATTTCAACAAGTTGCCAAAAAATTTATATAACGTGTATGTTTATCATTACAAATTGTCAAAACATGCAAATTGATTCGTTTAAACGTTTTTTCAAGTTCAATCTCAAAAAGTTGCCAAAACATTTATATAACGTGTATGTTGATCATTACAAATTGACAAAACATGCAAATAACATTTTATATTCATAGGGCACCTAAATCTATGTAATCCCTGGTCCTATATTCATCAACGATCGTATTATATTGGTCAATACGTTCCTTGTAATAGTGATACCAACTTTCTGCTGGCGTATTCCGTGTCGGTTGTCGCCAGTATCCTGATGGGGTTGGCATTGGATATTCCCCTTCTAATCTGACGTGAATAAAATGGTTCCTGTGTACATGTACAAGCGCGACTGTTCGATGCGGAATACTTTCTTCGGTTGTTCTGAACATGGGAAAAAATGAAGCACAACCAAGGTCACTTAATAAGAGACAAATGACATTCCACCGGTTTGCTATCAGAAGCCCCGTGAATGGCATTTGTAGCCACTTATGTCGAGGTGCTCCGTCTATATGGTCTTTTGAGCAAACTAATGATTCCAGAACTTGTTGATACTGAAGTTCATTTATGTTTTTCCAAAATTCGTGGAACCGGTTGCACTCATCATGAAGTTGCTCACGTATGAACGGCCACTGCCACTCTTTAAGCGATAAGCCGACCGCTATAGATCGAAACCCACAATTACCATCACCCTGCACATTTTGTATGTGACTGAGGTGTGGATAGAAGCACGGTGGAATGAACTTTTTGAAGTGCGTGAACATATTAACTTGTCCGACAGGCAGCAAAGGTAAGTCTGGTGGCTCTTCCTTTGATTTTGCGACCTTCTTTTTCGTATTCGAATTCTTAGCGCCTTTCGCAATCTCGCCGAAGAACATAGGTGTTTCATTACAATATCTTTGTGACTCGACAAACGAGCTGTGCCTGGTAGGTTCGATATTTGACTCTTGTGTGCCAAACTCATCTTGTGTGCGAAACCCATCTTGTGAATCACTACACTGGTCCTGCGTTGTAAAAAAGCTGTGTCTTGAAGGCTCCGTAAACGAATCATCCTTCCTTTGTTGCTGAGCTTTTAAAGTTGGATGACCCCGTGTGTTTTTTTGCACAACTGGTTGTTTAAGCTTCGTCTTATTGAGTTGTACCAACTCCTTCATCTTTTGAATAAAGTTTTTCCTGAGTTCTCTCGGCTGAGCACTTAAATGTTGTTTGAGAAGCGCAAATTCGCCGTCTAAGTCGAAAGAGTCCACCTTGCTCGGTTCCACTATGGAGTCCAAATTTAACTTTATCCAAAAAGGGTCTATCATCTCCAACGGGATCATTTGACCTAAGGAACATATCAACAAACTACATAAAACGCCAATAAGATTTTGTGTGATGAAAGGGTATGATTATTAAATGTGGTTGGTCGAATAATGTATTACCATTCGTTATATACGCTTCCAACCGACACGCGCACGGCAACCCACTGCTTGTATACAAACAGCACGCGCATGTACGGTTATATAACTTTAATTTTTCTATTTCATTTACTTCGTCTGATATCACCTCTAGGCAGGCATGTGAAACCTTCTTTAGTAGGAGATTAAATATTGGTTTGTTATGATGACCCAATGTTCGGCTCCTGCTTGTTTCAATGCTGCCTTTGATTTCTGTCACCTGGTTTCTTATGAGCTTATCGATAAGTGGTACCACTTTCTCCAGGGTGTAATTAGAGTCGCCTAGGTACTGCTTCAAAAGGGCATGTTGACCCTCTGCCATGTTCGTTGTACGTTGACCGAAGTTCAGATGTTGGTCGCTCCAGAACGAAACAAACCGGTCTCTATATGGTTGTAACCAGATTGAATCCAAATAGTTCATAATCTCTGTAATCAAAGTCAAGTGCAGTTAAGACAAGTCAAATAAATATGATTATTAAACAAAAATTATATAAAACTTACCGTCGGTTTTTTTGCGTGGCAAGTTTGATCGTATTCGCTCGTACCAGTAGTTATAGTCATGATCGGTCGTTGATTTAATTAGCTCGCCCCACTTGAAAAGAAACCTCTCCCATTTATCCTCTGTTTTAAAGCTTTTCCTGCAATGTTTGAAGATGTTTTGCTGTATGTGCCACCTACACAATGAATGTCTAGCCCTGGGAAACACGGTTGCACATGCGTTCATTAGGGCGCGATCTCTATCCGTTACTACTTCACGGGGTTCCATAACACTGTCTAATGAATGTTTCAACCTCTGTAGAACCCATGTGAAGTTTTCCTGTTTCTCGTTGCTTACGAACGCATGAGCAATGCAAAACGACATCAACGTTGATGTAACACCGATAATCTGGACTAGAGGCATTTTGTACCGATTCGTCTTGTAGGTGGCGTCTATAAGCAACACATGCGGGAAAGCGCGCCACAACATGTTCGACTCCGGGTGGATGAAGAAAACATCCTCGACCCGTTCGCCGTTTTGAGATGTTCTATGGTAAAAAACAAACCCAACCTTCTCCAACCGGTCAAAAAGTATCTGCATTGGAGTCTCGCCGAGTTGTTCCATTCGACCCAATTTGGCTCGAGCGTTGTATATGGTGTTTCTTGTTGAGACATTATGGGGGTTCTGTTCTTTAATGGCAGCAAGAATGTCTTGTGGTTTGATGTTCTGATGCGTCATTTGCTCCACCGTCCTCTCTTCCGATGGAGTCGGCCTCATTAGGGACGGATGACCCTCTGGATACAGAAATGGTTCGTGGTTATGTTTACCTTCCTCAACCCTTAGATCCCAGTAACCTAACCTCTTTCTGTATGTCCCGACCAGTTGGAACTTGCAACCGGTTTTCCTAGTCCCGCTGCGTCTGACCGTCGCTGTTGATTTGTAATTGCCGGCACAATCGCACGTAAGCCAAATTTTTACCGGCTGACAACTATGGGGTTTATCGTAGATGGTGCGTTTGGTGACGAGGGCGTAGCCATTTACGCGTCCGACGTCTCTACACCAGTCTATCAATTCATCCATGCTAGCGAATTTCTAACGGAAACACTTATATGTGTCAATTAATGATTAACTCAAATGATTAACCCAGGTTTAGTTTTAGTATAAACGGGTTCGGGTCAGTTTCAGCTTGAACCTGCGAACCCGTTTGGATTAACGGGTCGGGTTCGGGTCAACATGGTCGGGATGGCGGGTTGACCCGTTACACATTTATACTATATTATATATTTTTTACAATATATATAAATTAAATGGGGTGCGTATTTTTATGCCATGATTATAAGTTAAAAAGAGAAATTAACATAGATTTTATAACTTAAATATGATATTATATATATATATATATATATTTGTGTTTTTAAGTAAATTTTAACTTTAATATATTAATTTCAGAAAAAAAATAAAAAAATTCGTCTTTAATGGGTCGTGTTCGGGTCAACCCATGAAACTTCGGGTCGTGTTCGGGTTCTTATGTATGATACGATTTTCGAGTTCGGGTCGGGTTCGGGTTTGTGTAAAATTTTCAGGTTCAGGTTGGGTTGAACCCACCAACCCGCGAACACGACCCGTTGAGCAACCCTAATCTAAGATTTCAATAAAAACAACATCAAACGTAAAAACACTAAAATAGTTAACATACAACAAATAAACGTATAATTAAATGTTATACCTCCTTGTTTTGAAACTCACTACGTTCCTGTTCAGCATTTGGACCTTCGGGCGGTCCACAACTTATGGGAGGAGAATGAGAACTATCAGTCGGCGGTCCAACACTAACAGGAGGGGCTTCAAAATTAACCGGGTGTTGCGATGGATAATAACCAGCATAATTAGGCTGAATGGCATCCAAACCCCAAGTATCCTGACCTGAACCAGACGCAAGAATGAGATCGAACGGAGCATTCAGATCAAACATGCCCGCTTTGTTATCTTCATTCCCCTGATTCGCCTCGTTACCAAACACATTAAAAAAGTCACCCAACCCGACATTATAGCGTAAATAATTTGAATACAGAGAAAAATAGAAGAAACGAATAGAAGTTGAATGAAAATGAATGAAATTAGTGTCGTTTATATAGAGAATTTTACGGAATATTACATCGTTTCAAATGATTAACACGCGAATCGAGGAATCTAACGTCTAATCACATAACTCGCACGAGATTCGAGGAATATAACATCGAATCGGAGAATCTTACGTCTAATCACACGTGAATCGAGTAATAATACGTCGCGTCAAATAGTAATAAAATAATAAAAAAACGAAAATCATTGTATACGGGTCGTATACATATATACGAGCCGTATATCATCGTCGTATAATATATATACGACCACAGTATCATCTTATTCTCACACGGTTGATACGGGCCGTATAACCTAGCAGCCTTTGTCGGTTCACTTTATTCTATACGGGCCGTATAACCTTATACGGCCCGTATCAACCATGTGAGAATAAGATGATACCATGTGGATTTAATAGGACCCTAATTTTTTTGTCTTAAATTTTTTTTTCTCAATTTTTTGTGCTAGATTTTTTTGTACTACATTTTTTTGCTGGATTTTTTCGTGCTATATTTTTTTGTACTAGATTTTTTTGTGCTATATTTTTTTGTACTACATTTTTTGTGTTATATTTTTTTGTATTAGATTTTTTTGTGCTAGATTTTTTTACTAGATTTTTTTGTTGTATTTTTAAAAAACAAAAGGGGTGCCACATGTCATTTTCACTCCTATTTATAAGGACCAAAAAGCCATTCATTCCTAATTATTAGGAATGCCACATGTAATCATCAGAATCCTTCTTAGGCTACTTAGGCAAAATTCACTTTTTAGTGGATCCTTCCCTTACGATATAAATAGTCAAATAGTATAAATGAATACATATGTTTTATACATATTCATCAGTGAATTCATCGTTTGCGAAACTGTCAAAGTAAAATATACGTATTCACCGATAAATAAACAGTTATTAAATATTTGGTGAATCTTATTTAAACGATGTGGTAGACTTCTTTATCACATTATCTTCCCTTAAAGTTTTTTTTTCTTTAGTGCTAAATTTCTTTTATTAATGTCATCTATTTGATCAGAGCTCAAGAGCTCTTCTTCTAAAATGTTTAAAGATTTTTTAAAGTTATTAAAATTTTGTTTATAGCATAACTAATAATTTAGGGGTGTTAAAGTTATTAAAATTTTGTTTATAGCATAACTAATAATTTAGGGGTGAGCAAGAACTGAACCATAAAAAAACGAACCGAAAACCGACAAAACCAAACCAAAATTAACTGAAAATCGTTTAACAGATACTTTTTCTACCATCGGTTAACCGAAATTATCCAAACCGAACTGAATCATTCAAATCTTCATGTATTTCTAACTTTTATACATCAATGTCATGTTTTATACTTCCATTTCATGTGTTTATACCTTTATTTTAGGAAAAATTACACTTTTCGTCCTTTATGTTTGTACCTAGTTGCAATGGATGACCTTTACCTTTAATAAATACAGTCACAGTCCTTTTTTGTTAAAAACATTACACCTTACGTCCTTTTACTCTAACCTGGTTAAAATTTTCTGTTAAGTATGTCGCACATGAGGGTAGATTGGTAAATTTACTCATTTTATTTACTTAAAATAATATCAAACAATAAAACAAATCAGATTTAAAAAACAATTATACAAATATAAATATATGAAAAACATTATCTCTTATCCAGTCTCTTTCTCTCTATTCAACAAACCCCACCACCGCCACCCCTTTCTCTCTCTAAACCTACCATCCGAAACCACCTCCACTTCTACTGCCACCAGTATCATAATCGACCACCCACAGCCACCATCTCTGCAACAGGCACTCTCTCCCACCAACAAGACGCCACCACCGTATCTCCACTCATCTTCATCTCATTCTGACGGCTATGCACCACCATCGCAACTTTCCTTCACGTTTTTTCTGGCAACAACCATTGCAGATCTGAAAAAAAAAGATGTATCTTTGTTTCTCACTCTCTCCCTCCCTCACGGATCCGTCCCGATGTTACAGATCTGAAAAAAGACCATTGCAGATCTGAAAAAAAAGATGTTTCCTTCATTTTTTTTCCGGCAACGACCGTTGCAGATCTGAAAGAAGATGCTCCTTAGTATGTGTCCGGGTCTATTGGATGGTGGGTCATAGGTGAGTAGTAGTGGAGTCATTATGTTTGTAACTAATCTCACCATAGATTTGGGGTTATGCACAGATGGGATATCACAAGAACATTTGAAGTTTTTTGTTTATATAAAATTCTTCTGGAAATCTGTAGTTTTTGGTCAATTTGTATGAAAGTCAACATATTGAGACAACAAACATTTGAAGTTTCTTTTTGTTCAGATATGCTAAATCAAATCATATTATATGTAGCTTTCTTGTGATTTAAATTCCTAATGATTATATTTGGTTATTAATATTATTATTATATGCTTTATATGGATTTGTGAGTTGTTTGTAATGGACTTTCTTTTTTATACAAAGATCAAATTTGTTTCGAATCATAGTACTCATTTTTGATATTTGGTTGATTTTTTGGGCTCCATAAGTGGTTCCACTACTTCACAAACTGATATGAACCCAGTAATTCGGTGTTAGAAATGCTTGTTAGGTAGTGGAGGTTGTTAGGTGGCGATGGATGTTAGGTGGTGGCCGTGGCAGGTGGATGGTTTAGAGAGAAACAAAAGTGGATGGTTGGTAGGGGCGATTCAGATCAAGGGAGTGGCAATCAGAGGTCTGTGTGATGGTGAGGAAGAGAGGGACATAGGGCTTAGAGAGAGAGAAAGCCACCGCCATCATCTCCTGCCACCACCTCTAGCCGCCGTCACCTCCTGCCACCACCACCAGCCACCGTCATCACCCCACCCCTGTTTTTTTTTGCTGCAGACAATTAAGAGAGAGGGAATGAGAGAGAGTGAAAGAGAAAAAAAGGTATTTATATT
Source organism: Helianthus tuberosus (assembly GCA_030545235.1). NCBI lineage: Eukaryota > Viridiplantae > Streptophyta > Magnoliopsida > Asterales > Asteraceae > Helianthus > Helianthus tuberosus. The sequence continues at coordinate 225,012,875 of CM060443.1, read as the reverse complement.
TGATTTTATTTTTTTTATTTATACTATAAAAAAATTAAGTAGAAAGACTAAACTGCCCTTAAGTAAATAAATTTAACTGAAAATTTTAACCAAGTTAGTGCTAAAGGACGAAAGATGTAACAGGTTTTCAAAATAAAGGACTGTGACTGTAATTATTAAAGGTAAAGGTCATCCATTGCAACTAGGTACAAACATAAAGGACGAAAAGTGTAATTTTTCCTTTATTTTATTTATCTATACATCCAATTCATGTATTTATGTATCTATTTTATGTATTTATACCTCTATTACATGTATTTCTAAACAAAATTTTTAACCAATGTTTGGTTGGTTATTAACCAAAATTAACCGAACCGAACCGATTAACCGATATATTCGGTTACGGTTACGGATAACGTCAATAACAAAACCGAACCGAACATAACAAAACCGAACCGAACCATCCACACACCTAATATAAAACGAGTAATTAAAAAAATCTCAATTAAATGAGATAAAAAAAAACTATTTAAAATCAAGTCCCATCTTATAATACACTCATTTCCTATCACCTCAAGTCCCATCTTATACCGAATTAGTTACCTGAGAGGTAACGGGGTATTAGTTGATAGCGCTATTAGGCTTGGCAACCCCACACCGTACCTGAGAGGACAGGCGTGAACTAATGACCTTAATCATGACCAATGCTTAGATAGGGGGCATTGGGGACGGGCAAAACAATCTGGAGCCATCTTGTACGGTACTCGAGTTATTATCAACATTATCAATAAACTGAACTAAACACTTGGCAATTAACGTTTTCGTAAAACTATGAACTTACCAGCGTTGTCTGATACACTTGTCGCATGCTTGCAGGTCGTTAGATTCTTGGATATGGAACTTGCTGTCTGGATTAGCTGGAGTGGTCATGGGTCGTACTGCTTGGATACGCATGACGAGCTTACTGATTTTTCAAACATTTGGTTTTGAAACATTTAAACAATGTTTTACTATTTGCTTCCGCTGAACCTGTTAAACTTGTGATATGTTTTAGAATGTTTAATCCAATAAATGGGAGTTTATTTTAATATCTTGTGATACGTCACACGCCTAGCGGGGTTTCCGCATGAGGTATTTTGGGGTGTGACAGTCAATGGTGGAAATGATTATGGAGAAGCAGATATTTTGGGGGAGAAAAGCTTACGAATTTGTTTGAGTGTGTTATTTCGTTGAATTCCGGTGAACATCATAGAGTAATCTATGATGATTTTTATTTGCAATGTGGGATAATTTATTTTTGTTGTTTGCAGATTGTAATCATCCGAAGACAGTTGAGGATTTTTTCAGAGAAAGGAGTCCGGGTTCATCCAAGGTTTTAAATTTATGATTTGGTTTTGGATTGAATAATTTATGGGCTTTTGTGAAATTGTTTTGTTGTAGCTTCAGAGATTTGCTGGTGTTTCTGAGATTATTCGATTGGGTGATCGAAATAAGAGGTATGGTGGGGTTGATGGTGGGGATGGTGGTGGTGATGATGGTGCGGATGGTGGTGGTGGTGGCGCGGTGCGGTAGGGATAGTTTGATACGAGAGAGAGAGAGATAGAGAAAGATAAGGAAGAGAAAGAGATATTAGGTAGGGGTAATTTGGTCATTTAACAAATTTTAACAAAATAATTCTACCAGTGTTAGAAATTTGGACTCAAATGGTTAAAGAAAAATGCTTATGGAGACTTAGGTCGTTAAACTTTTTGCTTTTGGACTCAACTAGCTAAAACCCATAAAACACAGAGACTCAAAAAGTAATTTATTCTAAAATCAAATTTCAAATTTAAAAAAAATATATATCCAAATAACTTTTCAAACAACTTAACCTTTATTTGACTTTTTGTTTTTTCTTGAATACTCATGCATATATAAACTTTTCAATTACAAACTACACCATACACTTTCATCTTCAAACACTCTCTCTACAAATGGAGACAAACTTCAAACTCAAACTCTCAAAACTATTTCAATCCTCCTTCACCTCTTGCCGGACTAAACACACCTCCGACGTCGTCGAACAACCGTTTTTCTTCCCCGAAAACCGCCATCACCGCCACCTCATCGACCTTTTCTCTCCCAAACCCCAACCCATTTCCTCCTCATCTCACAAACCCACAACCCAATTACCCTTAACAAAAAACTCCGACCAAAAAAACCATTTTCCGGCAGCTATAGTCGCCGGAAAACCACAATCCCACCGGAAAAACCCGAAATCCGCCAAGAAAAAGAAACCGCATCACCGAAAACCATTGAAAGTTAATAATTTCCAATCAAGTATTGATAATTCCTACTACAACTGCTGCAGCAGTGACGATGATGATGACGATCAAATAGACGATGAAACGACTTTGTTTTCATCGCGATCTTTTTCCTCTGACTCCTCTGTTTCTTTTCGAAACAGAGGAGAGAGGAAAAAGAACAAAAACAAAAAAGGCGTCGTTGGGGGTGCGTGTAAGGGTCGAAAAGCGACCGATGTGATCCCGATTAAAGGGAAGTTTGTGAAGGATAGTGTTGCGGTTGTGAAGAAATCGAATGACCCGCATGAGGATTTTAGGGTTTCAATGTTGGAGATGATTGTTGAACGACAAATATTTGGAGAAGAAGATCTTGAGAATCTTTTGAAGTGTTTTTTGTCACTAAATTCGGAAGAACATCACAGAGTTATTTGTCAAGTGTTTACTGAGATTTGGGAGACGCTGTTTTGTTTCTGACTGGCTTTAGTTAACTTTTAGTGACTGTTTTATTCTTCATGCAGTTTTTTTTTTTTTTTTAGGGTTTAGGTTATTGTGGTTAATTAATGTTATCCTGATTAAAGAAAGTAATTAGCTTTGTTTATAGTGATTATTATGTTTTTGTTTTTGGGCTTAGTTGGTAAATGAAAGTGACCTTAAAAGGTAGCTGAAATTTATGTGATTTAAAAAGAGATCCATTTGAATTTTTTTTTATTTCATGTGAAATGAGTTTTTTAATATGTGAGAAAAAGTTGGTTGATTTTGACTTTTTTTCCAACCAGTTTAAATTCGAAAAAAAACAGCTTATGTGTTTTATAATTAAGATGGTGAATCAAAAGTTGGTTGATTTTGACTTATTTCCAACCAGGACATTTTACTCTAATAAAAAACATGTTAGCACTTGAGCCATGCTAACACATGCCATCATGCATAATTTTTTTTTATTTTTTTTATTTTTATTTTATTTTTATAATCATGATGCACTGTGTAACATGACTCATAGTAGAATTCTTCCTCAACACTTTTTACATATTTGTTTTTATATGTGTGTAAAAATGGTAGGAAGATAAAAGACAATGTGTACAAGCCTGAATTTTATGAGTGTGAGGTCTTTTTGTTCATTTATTTTCGTAATTATGGGCACACGTGTCCGTACATGTGTCTGTACTGCACCACGTAATACGTAACCAAATCCATTACAAACTTGGACACACATCCAGACTTTGTAAATGTGTTAAACATGTATCTACACCATGCAAATGGCACTAGTACAAACCATTTTTTTGATGGTGTCAAATTCAGTTTTTTGGTGGTGTGTTAGAATACAAAGCACCAAATAACAAGATTACCATACTAATAAATAAACCCATGGGTTGAATTTTATGTGTGTGAGGTCTTTTTGTTCATTTATATTCGTAATTTTTGACACATGTGTCCGTACCGCACCGCGTAATACGTAACCAAATCCATAACAAACTAGGACACACATCCGGACTTTGTAAATGTGTTAAACATGTATCTACACCATGCAAATGGGTTGAATTTTATGAGTGTGAGGTCTTTTTGTTCGTTTATTTTTGTAATTTTTGACACACGTGTCCGTACATGTGTCTATACTGCACCACGTAATACGTAACCAAATCCATTTGCAAACCTGGACACATATCCGGACTTTCTAAACGTGATGCAAATGGGTTAACCGTCCTGTTTTAACAGATAGTGCATTAAAACTTTTGAAAAAAATCTTAAAAGTATAATTATAATAATAATATGCTCGTATTAAATATAATAAAGTTCTTGACCTCATAAAAAAAAAAAAAAAAACTCATAATCCGTACTAAGCTTTAATCAAATGTAATATACAGTGTGTTTGAATTTTGGTAAAAAAAAACAAACAACTTTAGCATGAATTTAATCAATCTCAGTAATACTGGCATCACCCTTATGGACAAATTTAACAACATTTTATTAACTTTGAGACCATGATTTTCATTATTTAAAATTAATATAAGCCATATGAATTAGGTAATGATTCGTATCGAATTCATTTATTTTCTTAAAATATGTATACTTAATTTGTTTGCATTATATACATGACAAATGAATCTCGTAGAACAAACACATAAACCCAACATCAAGCTAGAGTCTTCCTGTACTTTAAACTTCAAAATTCAACACAAAACGACGACGTTATCTTTTATTATATTTATTTTGATGTAAAAATATTATTGGATTTGGTATGTGATATACAGGTCATGTGTGATTTTCTGACATGAAACGAAAACATGTCACGAATCTAACACGAAATTTGTAGGTTTGTGTTTAGTCTTATCGGGTTTGGGTCAGTTTTGGGTTTGGACATGCGACCCCGTTAAAGCTAAAATGAGCTGGGTTCGTGTCAAACTGAAGGATTTAACCCCTTGTAGTTTTTATTGTATTTTCTTAATATGTGTTTTACGTCATATATGATTTGTTTGGGTATTTTATGCCAAAATCTAAAACTTAAAACAGAAAGTGACATAAAGTTTTAATAATAAAAATGCAATTGTTCTATATACGATTGTATTTTTTTTGTTGTAAAAGTGTAAACTTAATATGCGTAAAAATAAAAAAAAATCACTTTAAACGGGTCATGTTCTTGTCAACCTGCGAGTATTCGTGTCGTGTTCATATGTATGAAATGATTTTCGGCTTCAAGTTGTGTTTAGGTCCAACCCATAATAAAGCATTCATTTTTTTTTTCAATCTTAAATAATTTTAAATATATTATAATTCTTGAAATGTGAAATGCAATGTTCATTTATCTTTTTTTGAAATTTGAAAAACGAATTCCAACAAATTTTGTTTACTTGTTGTACCCTTGTAGAACCTATATATGTGTAAGTAAACGTTTAAAACTAAAAAAGAAAACAAATTAGTTCAATGGTTTATTAGTTCAATTTGGTGTAAGAATAAACTATTGATTATCATGGAAGTCAAATTTAAGAATGATGAATTCAAAGAGCCTGGAGGTGTTAGTACAAAGTAGTGATGTAACACAAAATTTCACAATAGAACAATCAACCAATTTCTGAAAACATGGAATAATAGGATGAATTTTAGTTGATTTATTCTTGAGGTCAAGAATTATAAGTACAAACTACTATAGCTACCCTAGTTAGTTGTTATTATGTAGCCTACTTTAATAGTGACGATACTTTCGCTCGATTGGAATCATAAATTCATAATCAAAGCTACGAAGGAATTGAAACAATTTCTTCTCTTCGAATTCTTCTTCTACACGTTACAAATTTGAACCATACCATAGTCTACAGAGTGAAGACATATTACTGGTTAGCTCGATAGAATTCCATGATTGTATCTCTGTTAAAATAGAGATGGATACGTATCATGTCAAGCATGACATTACTTTGAGTTAAAAAAATCCATTTTATTAGCTCCTTAGATTTGCTGAGGGTGGAGTGACTTGGGTTCTCCAATGGAGTGACTTGGGTTCTCCAATGGAGACCCAAGTTCAATTCCCATTAGTGCCACTTTGGTGGCCACCGACACCCGCTTAAAGCCGGACCGAGGACACTCGAGGAGTCGGGTTTGAAACATGTTTCTTACCCCTCTTTGATGGCTATGGGTATTTGCCGCCAGGGATCCTTGTCGGGTGGTGAACTGGGAAGGGAGATCCCTTCCGCGGTCAGGGGTACCGTGCAACTACCCTTTTAGATTTGCTGAGGGACGACTAATGCGCAACATAAACATATAACCACTCATACACACAAAGAAGCGAGTGAAGAGCGATAAACAAGTGACATAAACATCTAACCATTTATAAACAAAGGTGACAACAGAGATGTCAAACAGTATCAAGAACAATCGATGTACCCAAACCAGTTTATTATTAACCCAGGAATGAAACAACTGATCTTACAAAGAAACTTGACTGAATCACTCACACAATTCTTCTCTCAAGCAGATTATCAACAAGATAATCTGCATAGACAACTAACAAGAACAACAACAGTGAATCGATGATATTCACTGAAACCCTAATCGCCTAAAACAATGAGAGAATACCAATAACGCACTGAGAGAGAACAATTGACAAGTCTGCCTTCAACAGTTGCAAAGCCACACGTATATATAGTGATCCGAACTCCATTTAGTAACCGGTAAACCCGGATCTTGTTATAACAACCAGCAACCAGTTGCGTGTTGATATCCAATCCCAGCTACAAAGCCCAGTGATACTTCAGCAGCCCAATGCAATAGGTACAAGCCCACATGTCATGAAACATAAGATAAAAAAAGATATTAGAAAGCTTATTAATAGAATTGAGAACAAAACGATGAATATGAATGTTATTATTTTAACACCCCCCCCCCCACACACATTTCTATTAGTTAAACAAATCAAAAAGTTTAAACTTGCCGCAAAGAACTTGATGAATTTTAAGCAAAACTCCTTTTGTAAATATGTACGCAACTTGATTTGCAGATTCTATACCAACACATCTTAAAACGCCTTTTGAAATCAAGTCTCTTAAGAAAAATAAATCCAATTCGAAATGTTTGGTCCTATCGTGAAACACCAGATTCGCTGCTATAGACATAGCAGCATTATTATCACAATACAGGTTGATAGGTACATTAATTTTAATTTGTAACTCGCCCAGTAAATTTTTCAACCAAAGTAACTCAATGCAACAGCACACATTGACCTGTATTCAGCCCCGGCTGAAGACCTGGACACCGTACTTTGTTTCTTACTTTTCCAAGACACCAAACAATCACCCAGGAGAACACAAAACCCGGTAACTGACTTACGAGTAACTAAGCACTTAGCCCAATCGGAATCAGCAAAACCAGACAAGTTAAACGAACTGCTCTTACTAAATAAAAGTCATTTTCCTGGGGCAGATTTAAGATATCTCAATAAGTGAAAAGCAAGTTTCAAATGACCGTCAGTAGGACTATGCATAAACTGACTAAGAACATGTACTGCATATGAGATATCTGGTCGAGTATGGGACAAATAAATTAGTTTACCTACCAACTGTTGATAACCAATGATATTTTTTTAAAAGACCAGAATTAATGTCAAGCAAAGTATTAACAGCATAATTTTGATCAATTGGAAGACTCACAGGCTTACACCCTAACATACCATACTCAGAAAGCAAATCAGTACAATACTTTCTTTGAGATAGACATATACCAGAATCACAAGACAACACTTCTATGCCTAAGAAATATTGCAACAAACCAAGATCCTTAATCAAAATTTTTTCCTTTAAACTTTGCTTAATATTTTTTATCTCAGTTAATGAATTACCTGTAATAACAATATCATCTACATATACAAGTAAAACAACAAAGATACCATTTTTATTTTTAACAAACAAAGAAGTATCACACTTACTTTGTACAAAGTCAATGCTAAGTAAAATGCTAACCAGTTTTTCATTCCACATTTTAGGGGCTTGCTTTAGCCCATATAGCGACTTATTAAGTTTACAAGCTTTAGTTAAACCATCAGAATCATTAGACTTATAACCTTCAGGCAAAGACATGTAAACCTCCTCATTCAAGTCACCATACAAAAATGCATTATTCACATCTAACTGATATAAATGCCAATTATTTTGGACAGCCAATGCAATTATGCATCCAACCGTAAGTAATTTAACCACAGGAGAGAAAGTCTCTTCATAGTCAATACCCTCTTTTTGACTAAACCCCTTAGCCACAAGTCTTGCTTTATATCTTTCTATTTCACCTTCTGATTTATATTTTATCTTATAAATCCACTTACAACCAACAATACTTCTATTTTTTGGCTTGTCAACAATATCCGAAGTATGATTTCTGTACAATGCTTGAATCTCATCATTCATTGCAGAAATCCAGTTGGGATTTTTTATAGCTTCGTTATATGTTTTGGGTTCAACAGTTTTAGAAAGAGTAGAAGCAAAACATCTATTTTCAAGAGTAAGTTTAGAAAAGTTGACAACTTTTTCAACCCCATATTTCACTTTCCCTTCTAAAACAAAATCATTTAATTTTTTAGGTAAAACAGAAGATCTGGAATATCTACGAGGCAAAACTGATGCCTCAGAACTTCCTGTGTCACCATCAGAAGGAATTTGAGCTTCATATGTGACTGTCACAGGGTCTGCCCTATCAGACGACTCTTGATCTTCACTGATTTGCTGAATATCAGCCTCCACAGTTGAAATATCATGAGTCGCTGACTGCTGATCTGCCTGTGTAATCACATCAGACTCACCTTGTCCCCTTCTTTCATCATCGGGTTCATCCACATTTGAAAAGTGTTCAAGTTCTGAATTATCATACAAGTCAAAAAAAATTGAGGGCATTGACGTCTTTTATTGGATTAGAATCAAAATTTTCAAACACAGATTGTTCCTTAAAAGGAAAAATTGTTTCATAAAATATTACATCTCTCGAAAAAATTATACTTTTTTAGTCAAGACTAAACAACTTATAACCCTTTTTTTCATGAGAATATCCAATAAAGACACACTTTTCTGCCCTACTGTTTAGTTTATCACTTTCATTCAAAACAGTACAAAAACACAGACACCCAAACACTTTCAGGTGATCTAAGAAGGGCTTAAACTTATAAACTAACTCATACGGAGTCTTTCCACCAAGCACAGCAGTAGGTGTCCTATTAATAAGATAGGCAGCAGTCAATACACACTCATGCCAAAACCTAACAGGTAAGTTACTTTGAAAAAGCAATGCTCTAGTAACATTTAACAAGTGTCTGTGTTTCCTCTCAACAATTCCATTTTGTTGAGGGGTATAAACACACGACATCTGATGACCTATTCCATACTGCTTACACAATTGATTCATTTGACTATTGATAAACCCAGAGCCATTATCACTCCTAAAACATTTAACAGATTGTTTAAATTGAGTTTTAACAATGTTAACAAAGCTGTTAATATTTTAAAAAACCTCTATTTTATGTTTCATTAAACATACCCAAACAGCCCTGGATTAGTCATCAACTATGGTCAAAAAATACTTGTGCCCATCCCTGCTAGCAACCCTATAAGGACCCCACACATCCAAGTGAACAAGCTCTCCCAAATGAGAGCTTTTATGTTAACTCAGAGGGAAAGGCTCTCTATGCTGCTTGGCCCTGTGACAAACATTACAGGGACCATGATCAATCCCAGATGCAATGTTCAAAGTATCCTTAAACATTTTAATGGCTTGATCAGCAGGGCGTCCTAGTCTAGCATGCCACAGTTTATAAACCGAAGTATTACTACACACCATATTGGACACAACAGTATTACCACACATATATAAACCTTCTAGCTGACTACCAATCACCAGGATTTTCCTTGTTAACAAGTCCTGTATATAACATTTATGTTCATCAAACCCAATAAACAATTTATTATCTCTGGCTAACTTATGTACAAAAATTAAATTTACACAATACTCACGGACAACAAACACATCATGTAAAACCACACCATCTGCCAATTTATATGTTCCTATTTTAGTTACAACAACACTCGTTCCATTAGGATGCTTTACTTGTATATTTAAACTAGAAACATCAATATAATTAATTAAATTGGTTTCAGATTTTACCATATGATTATTAGCCCTTAAGTCTATAATCCAACCAGAACCTTTTCCCACATCATAACCAAAAGAGTAAACGGGACTGCTAAACACAGTTGAACAGAACAACCCACCTGAAACATTGCAGCTCTCAGATGTTTCAGGTGACCTGTCTTTAATCAAACTCAACAACTTAGACAACTGATCAGCAGTCAAAGAAGTAATAGGAACAGAAGACTCATCAACACCTGTATTGTTACTAGAATTAACCTTTTTCCCTTGATTCCCTCTTGGTGGTTTCATCCAAGAGGGATATCCTATCAATTCAAAACACTTATCAATTGTGTGCCCAATTTTATTGCAAATAGAACATTTCAAGTTTTGGTTTTGGCCTTTAACAATCTTTTTCTTATTATCAACCACAGAATTAGACTTAGCAAATAAACCAACAGTACGATCACTAGACACAGACACATTAGATTTTCTATGTGATTCTTCCTAGACACAATAGAGAAAGCATTTTCACACTTGGAAGAGGCTCCCTAATCAGTAAACTAGTTCTGACAGTATTATACACATTATCCAGACCCATCAGAAATTGCATCAATTTACTCAAATGATTAAAATTATTGAACTGTGTTGCTGCATCACAAGTGCAAGTAGGTATTTGCAAAATTTGATCTAATTTTTTCCACATTATGTTCAATTTATGATAATACTCAGCAACAGATAAACCAGATTGACTAAATGAGTTAATTTTTTGATACAAATCAAACACAACTGACCCATCTATTTTATCATAAGTATCTCTTAATTCTTTCCAAACCTCAGCAGTAGATTTGGAATAGACATGACCAAGATACAAATCTTCTGAGACAGAATTTAAAATCCAAGTTAACATAACTGAGTTACATCTTTCCCATTGTGTTTCAAGAACAACATTTCCCTCTGGTTTAACATAAGTACCATCAACAAAACCAATTTTATTGTTGACTCTCAATGCAAGATTCATGGCATTAGACCAAACTGTATAGTTTTCAGTCCCTTTAAGTTTTACATTAACAACAGTTAAAGTAATAAAATCACTAGCATGTAAGTATAAAGGACTATCAGGTTCTAATTTGCTAATTAAAGTTTCATTTTCATCACCCATCACGAACTTTTAAACACAAACACACAACAGTCAAGATTATACTAAAACAAGCAGATCCTAAATAGCCAAACTGTTCCAGGGGCCAGATGGTAGGTTCGTCACTCTGAAGGTTCCTACCCAAGTCTTAGAACAGGGGCTGGACAACTACAAATGTAAACACAACAAAAGAACAGAGATCAACCACAGAACACAGAACAATACCAAACATGGAAAAAATACCAAACACAGAACAACAAGTATTTTAGAATGAAACACCATGTAAAAACATGTCCAATTATGTAAAGACACGTGTCCTAAACTCTAAAAATGAGAAAGATTGAGTTTGAAGGACTAAAGTTGCCAAACGATGAAAATATGAAACCACAGGGACTAAAAGTGTCAACATGCCAAACTTATACCTCTGAATGACCACACACGAAGAATATATTCTTAAACGAGTGATTAATTGGATATAAGAAGCCGTTTATGAAAATAATTGAAAGATTATAAACTACGGGGGTTAAACGTGTCAACATGTAAATTCTTACCTCTGAGTGACCTTTTAACGAACCCGAGGCTTCAAATATTCAAATATGCTCTCAAGAATAAGTAATATAAATTTCACGTGGTTTCGAGATCGTTAAGCAAGTTTTCAAGACTTTGGGTTAATAGTGTCAATAATAAGAAACTTGTGTTTATGGTGATCTTTTAACGAAACCGGGCCTAACGGAGTTTGGTTATACTCCTATGAACCTCTACAAACTAACTACAAGGGCCTTATATGCCAAAAATGAGGTTATGTTAGGTTTTGAAGGACCAGGGACTAAAACTGCCAATATTGAAAGTGTTTTAACCTGATCAAAGGGTCGTCGCGGCCCGCGTAAAACCCCCCTAAAATACTACGCGGCCCGCGAGGGACTGCCCAGCGCAGAAAAGTGTGGACAGGTGCAGGTTTCAGCTCAGAAACGACTTAACTTCATTCTAATCAATACCAGGGGCTGTATGTCTGTCTTGTAATACCACTAGGACACCTGGGGTGATCCTAGAAGCCTCCTTAACACCTGCCTTGATCTTATATCATGCCATTCATATATATATAAAGGCTCCTAAGTCTAAGTGTTCAAGTGCTCATTTGGTTGCAACAACTCTAATACTCATTTCTGGAGATAGCCAGCAGTAGAAGAGGATCAAGAAGTGTAGAAAAGATAGCTAGGACCTTATGTAAGTGTCTTAGTCCTTGCTTAGCTCAGTTTATTAGCTTAAAAACTGAAAAGTCAAAGATATCATAAATAGACTTTGACTTTTGGTTTAATCACATTTGGTCCAGCCACTGACCAAAATAAAAGTGGTTATGGGACCATATTAAAGTAGGTGATTAACCCTTAAAAGGGCACCTCCTAATTATTCCGTTTGACTAGTTAATTGTCGGGTCAAACTTTTGAGTCAAAAAGTCAAACTGGACAGATTTTAAATAATGATACAAACTAATAAACCTGAGGTTATAAATTACATTTTAGCATTCTAATAACTTGGTAATTAGTATTAGAACATGTTTAAACATGTCTAACCCGACAATTATCAGTCTAAGGCCAGTTCATAACCGAAATTCGCAAAAGCTTGACTTTTGCTTTGACTTTCAGTTCTGACCCGATTAAGCTTAATTCTCCCATGTTTTAAGCTTCCATTAGGACCACGTTATATGATAGAATAACCTCCTGGAGTTATATTACCTGGTCCTTAGTAGTTTGAATTATATGCTCATGATCGTTATTATGCTTATAAAATGCCATATTTGCCCTTTTGATATATAAATGAGATTTTTAGAAATGTGAGAGGACAAAAACCTTTGCTACTAATATATAAGCTTGTCCCGAAAATTTGACATCAGTTCTTGGTCTCAAACTGAAGTTATGCTCGATATCGTAAATAAACGTTTTTTATTAATTAAATTGCGATATCTTGCATAAGACATGTTTAAACTTTGATTTTGACCCAAAAACTCATTAACTACTATTAAGATATTATTTTAAAGGATTTTTAGGATTTTTGGTCAGATTATAATCTGCTCATATCATAGAGTTCTTGTCTAATTCGGTAAATGACGATAATGCCCTTTCCAAGCATAAAATGATATTAACAAATGATTTAAATGCCAAACCTTTTCCTACTGATTTCATACATTAAATAAATTATTTTGAGCATTTAAAACTGATCAAAATCTCAGATTTACATAAACATCTTAATTATCATCAATTAGCGAGTTTTACACTAATTAGGTGCATAGTATGGTGTAGAACCATATTTAACACCTAAGACTTGTTACCTACTGAGTTTTAAAACAAATTTCAATATTATTACAGTAAGTATAAGTCATGAACTCAGACTTCCAAAAATGTCCTTAAAAGCATATGTGAAATGACCAAAATGCCCTTTCGGGGCATAGTTTGGCCATAAATGGTAAACCTCACATATGTATAATATCTTACTGATATAAGGTGATAAAATAAATATTTTTACTGATTAACAAAGACCAGAACCTCAGTTTTTATAAAATCACTTTTATAATCATTAAAATGACCAAAATGCCCTTACGGGACTTAATTTGGTTTTAAATACTTTTTGGGCATATATGTTAACATCCTACTGATGTATTAACATATCTTAAGCATAATATCATTTGAGACCTGTATATAATTCATTTGGTTACCCATTATGCAATTATGCGTTCGGATCGGTTTATGTGACTAGTTTACGTAAAATAGCCGAAACGGGTTTAACCTTATCATTTAATCCTCAATTTCCAGAATGTGTTTAGTTTACCCATGTTATACAAGTATCCAAACTTGTCGGGTCTAAACCACATTCTATTCCGGTCTCCGCTTAATCTAGCGTTTAGAACCGTAAAGTTTCTTTCCAGCTAGCCGGTCTAAGTCCTTGACTTAACTAAAGACCCGTTAGTATCCTAATAGGTTATTAAACCTTCCATACAGATTGAGTAGCATCCAGTAGAAGGTATTATCATAAAGCTTTAGGAATATACGGCTGAGTTACTTCTCACATTTAGCTCAGGTAAATACTTTTAACTTATTTTCCCTTATACGGGCTTGGGATATGGTATTATAATAATACCACTTGGTCGGGTATGAAATCATTTAATCGGATTGTGATTAATAAATTTACATAACCCGTTTTAATCTGTTTGTTTGATAACATAAGCATTGGGGGTTAATACGACCATGTCCTGGATATCCTCGGCTCATTTCATTTGAAAATGGCCACGTCCTATGCACGGGGTGTAGGCATACACCTGACAGATGCAAATGCTAAAATATAAACCCACATGTTGGGGATAACTCCTTTGTGGGTTCTATAAGTGGTGAGTCGGTTAATCAAGACCGGCTTTCAACCGGCCCCAATTGTATGACAAACATATAAATATGTATACAAGATTATCTTAAATAATTGTCCCAAGTTATAAATGATTTGTGCCTTGTGCACTTAAATCAATTTTCATAAATACTTTTCAAATGAGTCAGTTAATTGTATTTACCAGTGTAAACTGACGTATTTTCTAAAGACTGATTGACAGGTACTTCTCGTAAATAGGCTGGAGCTACTAGGTGTCATATAAGAGGATCTTGCAAATCCCTAGATACCTGGAGTCTGTTATTTCAGTTTCTTGTATTTTATTTTATGATCCGCCTGTGGATCTTATTACAACCAAGTCTGTATATTTTTTCATTCGAACATTCAGACACTATGGTTTGTAATAGTTTATTCACCAAGCCTTCCGCTATGCTATTATATTGTGTGTATTGACAATGATGATATCAACTACGTCATGATACTCCCCGCCGGGCCCACCGGTAATATGTGGAAATATCGGGGTGTGACAGGTTGGTATCAGAGCCAACATTGAGTGAATTAAACACTAACCTTTTGTGTTTAATCTCAATGACACAATAAGCACATTCCTTAGACTTCCGAGTCTAGGCATATGACCTAGGATTTATTCTTAACTTTCCTTTTATCGTTTAATTTTTTGTTTTACTTGTTTTGACAGGTTAGCTAATCGAAAATACCGCCGCGTGTACGAGGCAAGGGAAAGGGACCGATGAGAGGAGGACCATCAGGCCATGCGGGACCCTCCCATAGGCACACTCCGTCGGCATCTTTCTCTAGTTCCGACTCTCGGGATCACTGGAGTCATACCTTCGAACCGGCGAGGCACTTTGTTTCGCTAGGATCCTCACCTTCTGATCCTCTATACTTTGGGCTACCCATTCCTGACGAGCCCCAGCATTCCCATCACTCTCAAGAATCACACCATTCTCACCAATCTTACCACTTTTTACACTCCCATTCTTTCCGTCACTCCGATTCCATTTATTCCCCAGCTCAGTTCAACCCCAACGACTATGTCAACAATCTTCTGGGTTTCAATCCTTTAGGACCCTAAGACCACTTCTCCCAAGAGATAGAAATGGATGACGACCCTGACCCAGAACCACCAACCGGGACACCTGGCCACCCTATCAGCATATCCAGCGGTTCTCCATATCAAGGATCGCCTTACCAATGGCCCGATTCTTTTGCTAAAAGGTGGGCCACGTATGAATGGGAATTCACCCCTTCATATCATAACTTTCCTGCTTAACCTCCTTTGAATGAACCGTATCTTCAAGCGGTTACCCCACCACCTCTACCTGTTGAGGAACCACCTCAACCGCCTCCCGAGCCGCCTAGGCGAAGGAGGAATGCACGGATATCCGTGCGTGGGGGACCACGGTTCAGTTCCCCTCAAGGTTCAAGCTCATACCCTCCTATTCCCGAGGACCCATAAATGGGTGGACCCTCCCATGCGGTGCCAGAAGACATTCCCCCGCCAGTTTCTAATGCACCACCGCCACCGCCAGTGGGTTTTGACAACCCAATACCAACATACCCAGGTTCATCTGGGTATCCAACCCGTGCGGATTATGGAGCTCAAGATCCATATCTTACGGCAACACAGTATAATGCACTTTACCCTTCATCTTATCCTCCAGTTTACCCACCTTATCAGCAACCTCCTCCTCCCCAACAGGAGCAAACTCAAGAAATTCTGCAGAGGTTGGACAGGGTTGAGCGAAAAGCGGATGAAACCAATAAGAAGCATAACAGCTTTCTCAAGGGCCTTGCGAGTCTCATCAAAGGAAAAAAGAAGTAGGAAGTTGTTTACTTTGTTTTGTATTGTATTTCCAATCAAGTCCCAGCGAGGACATTTTATTTTCTGTACCTAGTCCCTGCGTGGAATTATTTCAATTTCTGTAGTCTCTATGTGGACAGTATGTTATTTCAAGTCCCGTTTAGGGCATCTTTGTAATAGTTTTATGGTTTAATGGAATTTCTTTTTGGATTTTAAATATGTATTTTGTTACATCATCATGTTATATCATTTAAATTTTTAAATTGACCCGCCAAAGAAATTCTTAAAGGTATAACCTAGCCAAAATATTAATGGCTATGATGGTACAACCTTTTTAAGACAATAAATTCCCTGTTAACATCTGAAAACATGTTAACATTCCTGGCTGTGTGGCTCGAGGGACCACTCAAGCTTCCAAATGTACTTGGACTTTCCCAAGTCACTTTCATAGCCTATATGATCAATGTGAATCATGGCTAATAAACATCAATATGATGTATACACCAAAACATCCATTTGAGATGTATGCTTATAAGCAAAGGTGTATTAATGACAATGATAGTTTTGTTTTATAAACTTCTTGTCAAAAAGACGATAAACTATGATTAGACCCTTGAAATATCACTGATCCAGAAGGTCATGGGTTATATTAGAATCGTCCTTGTGACAAGGCCTCTTGTGCCATCAAAATGTCCTTTGAGACGAGCCTTGTGCTATATAAAAATGTCTTTTATGACATTGACAGATGTGATTTATATCCTCTTGTCTAATACGTATAAAGGATTATATCCTATTGATTGTTGTTTATTACTTAAAATGGTCTATATGGTTTAATAATACCATGACCATCTAATCATCAATGCGATGATTCATTATATAATTTAAATATATCATTATTGTTTGATATAGTACTCAAATCATGGCTAGCTCTGACGAAGCAAACAGTCATCCGCGAGAAGAGAACAATAATGAAGCAAGAATAAATCTTACAAATGCTGAATTGCAAGCAATGATTGACACCGCAGTTGCTCAAGCGGTGGATAAAATATTCAAAGAACCGAGTCATGTTCGGTCCAAAACTCATACAAAACCCTTATCGCATTCGCATGCATCAAAAAGGGATGAATCTCAGCATTCATCCAACTAGAAATCTGAATCTCAGAAGGTTGTGTTAAATCAGACTCCCAAGTACAACAAAGGTTGTACCTACAAATACTTCGTCTCGTGTAAGCCAAGAGACTTCACGGGAGAAAAGGGAGCGATAGATTGTATGAAGTGGTTAGATGAAATGGAAACTGTGATTGACATCAGTGGATGTGCTAAGGAAGACGTAGTTAAGTTTGTGTCTCAATCCTTCAAGGGCGACGCCCTCACTTGGTGGAAAGCATTGGTGCAATCCACTGGAAAGGTTCCTCTATATAACCTTTCGTGGAACAAGTTTGTTGATCTTGTGAAGGACACTTACTGTCCTCAACATGAAGTCGAGAGAATAGAGACTGACTTCCTCACTTTGGTGATGAAGGATTTGGATTGCAGGTCCTATGTGACCAGCTTCAACTCGATGTCAAGGCTTGTGCCATACTTGGTCACCCCAGAACCCAAAGCATTGCACGTTTTATCGGTGGTTTGGCCCCTGAAGTGAAAGGAAACGTTAAGGCTTCTAAGCCTGCTACTTATAGATCTGCTGTAGATCTATCTTTGTCCCTTACTCTCGATGTTGTAAGAAGTAGGGCAAAGAAAACCAACGTTGAGGGGAAAAGAAAGAGGGAGGAAGATCAGCCCCATCAATCAAACAAGAAGCACAAAGGGAACTCTGGTTTCAAGAAAGGACAGTCGGGTGATAAGCCTAGATGCAAAACTTGCAACAAAAGGCACTTTGGAAAGTGCAACCAGGACTCATAAGCTAAACCTTGTGGGATCTACAAGAAGAAAGGTCACAAGTCCGTAGAGTGCCGGAACATCAAGGATGCGACCTGTTATGGTTGCAACGAAAAAGGGCACATCAAGACTAATTGCCCTAAGAATGCTAAGAAGCCCGATGAGGCAAAGAAAACCAATGCTAGAGTTTTTCAGATGAATGCAAGGGAGGCGGTGAACGACGGAAACGTTATAACAGGTACCTTCCTCATTAATAATAATTATGCTAGAGTTTTATTTGATTCAGGTACTGATAAGTCGTTTATAGACCATAAGTTTAGTAAGTTACTGAATCTGCCTATTAAGACTCTAGACATAAAGTATGAGGTAGAGCTTGCCGACGGTACCTTAGAAACAGCTTCAACTCTTCTTGATGGATGCTCTATATCCATTAAGAATCTTTCTATCCCGTTATCCCTCTTGCCAATGAAATTGGCCGGGTTTGATGTAGTTCTAGGCATGGAATGGTTGTCGTATAACCAAGCCCAAATTGTCTGCGATAAAAAGCAAATTATCATCAAAATCCCTTCTGGTGAATCTGTCACTATCCAAGGAGATACACAATATGGGTTGCCCAGCAATGTGTCTATTCTCAAAGTATCAAGGTGTTTGAAGAACAGATGTGTCATTTACATGGCACAAGTGACAGTGAATGACCCGAAACCCAAGATTGAAGATATTCCAATTATCTCCGAGTATCCTGATGTCTTTCCTGATGAATTACCTAGATTACCTCCTGAGAGGCAAGTTGAATTCAGGATAGACATTCTACCAGGATCTGCACCAATTGCACAAGCTCCTTATCGTCTAGCGCCTACTGAAATGAAAGAGCTCAGGACTCAATTGGATGACTTGCTGGAAAAGGGTTTCATACAACCCAGCTCTTCGCCTTGGGGAGCTCCAATTTTGTTTGTGAAGAAGAAGGATGGATCAATGCGCTTATGCATTGATTACCGTGAATTAAACAAGGTAACGGTCAAGAATCATTATCCTTTGCCCAGGATCGACGACTTAGCTGTCACACCCCAACCGATGGCGGAATCATCGGGGCATGGCACTGAGCGAAACAGATTGTCCAGAAGTTTCCACAACAATTATCAAAACTATTCAATTTAAATAATACGTCCCATACCGTATCTCAAACAGTCAAATAATTATTACAGACGAACATCAAGACAAATATTCTGTTCCGACAACTCAGATTCAAATAAAACAGCAATTGTTTATCTGCTTCTAGAGACCCCTGATTTGTTATCTACAGACAACTATTTGTTGGGCTCTAAAGCTTTATTCTAGCTTCAATTTCCTACCACATGTGCATCCTAAGCACCTGTCACATACGTTAAAATAAAGTCAATACATAAAATGTAAAGGTGAGCATACAAGTTTGATAATAGTATATAGAGCTCGAATTCGTTTACGCATAACCAGCACGTACACATAGTGAAATGAAGCACGTTAGTTATCGACATAGATCCATCGATACCAATGACTGCGGGTTGACTGCCCAAGGCAGTTCGCAATACATGATTACCACCGTAATCCATGCAAGTAAAAGATCCTTAACAACCCCCGTGTGAACGGATGCGGAGTCCAAACTATAGTACTATCGTTGCTAAGGCAGGTAGACAGCATTCCGTGTGTAAACATAACAAACAAGCATTCATAAGCCACGTATAACATGCATTAACGGTTAGCGTTCAAATAGTTAGAGTAGTGTGATAGTTGTAGTTTGAATATTCGTAACGTATGTAACACCCAAAAGTGCTTAAAGCAAAAAGGGGATCGAGTATACTCACAGCGATTAATGGATTGAAGGGAGCGCTTTTAGCGAGTACGGTTAGCCTGAATAGATTCGGTAACGTAGCGATAAGTGGCGCGTAAAAAATACAGGGTGAGAGTGGGTAGGATAGCTGGTCGTTCGGATGGTCATCCATGCGAACAGCAATCCTAGTGAATAGTAATCCGTTCGGTTGGTCATCCGTGCGGATGGCAATCCGTTCGGATGACGATTCGAGTGGATTGTTTCTTCCTATGCTAAGGATGTGTTTGTGTATGATGGCTTGTCCTTTGAAGTTTTCGTTGTAGTATTTAGAAAACATTTAAGTATCTCTATCCTTCAAGTCGGTCGAGCGGACGACAATCCGTTTCGGATGGTAGTCCGTGCGGACAACGACTTTAATGGTGAGTCACTTGGTGAAAGTGTCATCCGGTCGGATGGGTTATCCGATCGGGTGGCAACCCTGTTAATGAACATGTTGGAAATTGTTTAAGGTCTTAGTATCTCATGATCCGAAGAGTAATCCATTCGGAGGGTCGTCCGTGCGGATTATTCATCCGTCGATACTCAAACCTTGTTTGGATATGGGTCCCAAGTGTAGTCCGTTTGGATGGCAACCCGTCCGGATAGCCTGTCCGTGCGGACATCAGTCCGTCCGGACAGCATCTTGTTCTGGTTGTTCCATTCGTCTACCCTTGGTCGCTTTTGTCGTTTTATCGAGATGTTCTGATTACGTGTCAACCAATCGGAATTGTATTCTTACCCGCATGACTAAGCCGGCCAGGAATCACCACAGCTTGGCCGGTCGGCGGCTCAGAACGGTCATTCTGGTCTAACCCGAAATCAGGTGTCTCGCGGGTAGAATCCGGATTTAGGACTACTGCATCACTAACATTGAGTAGAAGACTAGAACTGATCCGATTCTTATCGTTTTTTAGTGTAAAAGAAGGAGAAAACTTGTGTTTATTTCTTTCAACTCTTTTATCCTTTTGAAAAAGTTCAGATTTATGCGAAGTTGTTGTGAAATCTTGTTGAAACCATTCAGATCCGAGTTATACTTGGTGAATTAAGGTCAAACTTGAAGTTCATGGGAACTTCATGATGACGTCATCCTAGAATACCTCAAATCTTGATGATTTCACGGTTAGAAGTTAATATTTAAGAGATAGAAAGGTGTAGAAGTGCGTATAGATCAAGAAAGTACAAGATTTAGGGCGAGATCTTACCTGGATTGAGAGAAATCGAAGGATAGGTGAAGGGAGCGTGCTGGTCGGACGTCACTTGCCAAAAGTGGAAAGTTTGGAGAGTGACCCGTGTATTTATAGGATGCCAAAAGAGGAAAGTGTTATCCGTCCGGATTGCACATCACCCGGATGGTCGGTCGGGCGGATAGCAATCCTGGTCGGATGGCACTTATCACTTCCCCAGGCGGCTACCCGTGCGGATGGCCATCCGGCCGGTTGGCGCCTGGGTGGTGTGTTTGGTGCGATGATCTGTGACATTTCGGTTCCGATTGCGAGCGATTCGATAGGGTTTCCTAGTCAAATTACTTTTAGTCCCAACTACTTCGTACCTTGCGTAATCTATTTTCCACTATCTATCATGGTTCGATCGTGAGTCGAGTTCGAGTTCGATTGCATTCGAGTTAGATTTCGAGTTTCGATTGAGTTCGCTTGATTACCACAACACAACATAAATAAACACGCACAGGTAACACGTAAGGCACACACACACGTATAAACAACAAGTAAAATACATAGTTCGAGTTGCGATTCGATGTCGATTCGACTAACATAGCTTGATTAGTGATTAGTTAACTTTATCGCATTGTTACTTCCTATAGTTCACAGTCGTAGATCGGTTGAATAACGATTAACACAATTCGATTACTGTCATTAACGACACTTACTCCACATAATACGAATTAAATAAAGAAATTCCTATAAGTCAAGTTGCGCGAAATCGGTCGTTGACTTAAACCTTGACTTTGACTTTGACTTGTGAAAACACGGGGTGTTACAGCCTCCCCTTGTTGAGGGAATTTCGTCCCGAAATTAAGCTGAAAGCTGTACAACGCCGTGAATCACATTTGAGAACTTTCTGTTTGGACCGGTTTTGACTCCGAAACGATTGCGGAATCCGTACACGAACGTGACCAAACACACAAGAACGTACTATAATCGGTGATTCTATAGATTGATATGAAATCGTACAAAGCACTAGAATCACAATGCTACTTTCTCTCTCTAGCTTCACTCTTTAAATAACTGTGGGTACTTAGCCTTCATGTCGTTTTCGAGTTCCCAAGTGAACTCTGCGCCCCGTTTGCCTTCCCATCGGACTTTCACAATAGGAATGCGTGAGCGCCTGAGCTGCTTGGTTTGGCGATCCATGATTTCGACAGGCTTTTCCACGAAGTGTAATGTTTCGTTCACTTGTAGATCATCTAGAGAAACGTGTAAGTCATGGTCGGTTATGCACTTTCGGAGGTTTGACACGTGGAAAGTCGGGTGGACATTACTAAGTTCCTCCGGTAGTTCGAGTCTGTAGGCAACTTTTCCGATCCTTTCCAGAATCTTAAAAGGTCCAACATATCGAGGCGCGAGTTTTCCCTTTCTTGTCGAATCGGACTACACCCTTCCAAGGCGATACCTTTAGGAGTACGTAGTCACCAACGTCAAATTCACGGGGCTTGCGCTTTTTATCGGCGTAACTTTTCTGTCGATCCCGAGCCTTTACCAGGTTGTCTCAAATTTGGAAAATTTTGTCTGTCGTTTCTTGTAGTAGCTCCGGACCGGTTAATTGCGAGTGACCGATCTCGTGCCACACAATAGGCGATCGACATCTTCTTCCATATAACGCCTCGAATGGTGCCATTTGGATGCTAGAATGATAGCTATTGTTATACGAGAATTCGACTAACGGCAGGTGTTTATCCCAATTACCACCGAAGTCTAGGACACACGAACGGAGCATGTCTTCAAGAGTACGAATCGTTCTTTCAGTCTGACCGTCAGTTTGTGGGTGAAAAGCAGTGCTTAGATTAAGCGTTGTACCGAGTGCTATTTGAAATGTTTCCCACAGTCACGAAGTAAATCGAGCATCACGATCAGAGATGATGTCACGAGGCGTCCCATGATTACAAATGATCTCGTCGGTGTAGATTCGGGCTAATCGTTCTACCTTGTAGTCCTCTCGTATAGGCAGAAAGTGAGCTGATTTAGTCAATCGGTCGACCACAACCCTTATGTTGTCGTGACCTGATGACGTGGGTGGTAGCTTGGTTACGAAATCCATAGCTATGCTCTCCCACTTCCACATAGGAATTGGTGGTTGTTCGAGCAAGCCAGAGGGTCTTTGATGTTCAGCCTTGACTCTAGCACAAGTTAGGCATTTTCCGACGTAGAGAGCGATATCCCTTTTCATACCCGGCCACCAGTACTTATAACGAAGATCCTGGTACATTTTGTCAGCACCGGGATGAACAGAATACCGGGATTTGTGGGCTTCGTCCATCAGAATTTGCCGCAAATTGGTTCGCTTGGGAATCCAAATTCGGTCTAAAAAGTGGAATATCCCATTCGATTTGCTCACAAGTTGGGCCCCATCGTGGTAGATTCTTTCTTTCTTCAGGGTGCGTTCGTTAAAACATGCATGTTGAGCGTCGCAGATGAGAGTTTCGAGATTATGTTGGGCTTGAACGTTATGAGTGCTAAGCAGATAGCTCCGTCTGCAAAGGGCGTCGGTAACAACATTTGCTTTGCCTGGGTGATAACGAATCTCACAGTCGTAATCGTTGAGAAGTTCTACCCATCGGCGTTGACGCATATTAAGTTCCTTCTGATTAAAGATATGTTGCAAGCTCCTATGATCGGTGAAGATCGTACACTTGGTACCATACAGGTAGTGTCGCCAAATCTTTAGAGCAAAAACAACTGCGCCTAGCTCGAGATCGTGGGTTGTATAGTTCTTCTCGTGGATTTTGAGCTGACGAGATGCGTAAGCTATGACCTTGTCCCGTTGCATGAGAACACAATCGAGACCAAGGTTGGAAGCATCACAGTAGACAATGAAATCATTGTTTCCGTCG
Source organism: Helianthus tuberosus (assembly GCA_030545235.1). Lineage (NCBI taxonomy): Eukaryota > Viridiplantae > Streptophyta > Magnoliopsida > Asterales > Asteraceae > Helianthus > Helianthus tuberosus. The sequence goes on along the minus strand of CM060443.1, from coordinate 224,988,908 downwards.
GGTAATGTGAGAACAGGAACATTGCAAAGCATGCACTTGAGGGTTTGAAAGGCAGTCTCTTGTTTAGTTCCCCAAACAAAAGGCTTGTCTTTATGAGTAAGAGAGGTAAGCGGTACAACGATCTTTGAGAATCCCTCGATAAATCGTCGATAATAGCCCGCTAGTCCGAGAAAAGAACGGACCTCAGACGGATTCTTAGGTGTAACCCAACTCTTGACTGCTTCAATCTTTGCAGGATCGACGTGAATACCCTGACTATTAACAATGTGACCCAGAAACTGAACCTTCTCCAACCAAAATTCACACTTGGAGAACTTGGCATAGAGTTGGTTCCCCTAGAGTAACTCGAGAACCAAACGTAGATGTTGCGAGTGTTCGGTTTTCGATTTGGAATAGATCAAGACATCGTCAATGAATACAATGACGAAACGGTCGAGATACGGTTTACACACGCGATTCATCAGATCCATGAAAACCGCTGGTGCGTTGGTTAGACCAAAAGGCATGACAACGAATTCGTAATGGCCGTAACGAGTACGAAATGCGGTTTTAGGTATATCCTCCTCTTGAATACGCAGTTGATGATATCCTGATCGTAGATCGATTTTCGAGAAACACGTAGCGCCTTGTAGTTGATCAAACAGGTCGTCAATACGAGGTAGAGGATAGCGGTTCTTGATAGTCAACTTATTCA
>CM060443.1:224875036-224988014 GCA_030545235.1 Helianthus tuberosus | reverse complement strand
ATGGTTTAATGGAATTTCTTTTTGGATTTTAAATATGTATTTTGTTACATCATCATGTTATATCATTTAAATTTTTAAATTGACCCGCCAAAGAAATTCTTAAAGGTATAACCTAGCCAAAATATTAATGGCTATGATGGTACAACCTTTTTAAGACAATAAATTCCCTGTTAACATCTGAAAACATGTTAACATTCCTGGCTGTGTGGCTCGAGGGACCACTCAAGCTTCCAAATGTACTTGGACTTTCCCAAGTCACTTTCATAGCCTATATGATCAATGTGAATCATGGCTAATAAACATCAATATGATGTATACACCAAAACATCCATTTGAGATGTATGCTTATAAGCAAAGGTGTATTAATGACAATGATAGTTTTGTTTTATAAACTTCTTGTCAAAAAGACGATAAACTATGATTAGACCCTTGAAATATCACTGATCCAGAAGGTCATGGGTTATATTAGAATCGTCCTTGTGACAAGGCCTCTTGTGCCATCAAAATGTCCTTTGAGACGAGCCTTGTGCTATATAAAAATGTCTTTTATGACATTGACAGATGTGATTTATATCCTCTTGTCTAATACGTATAAAGGATTATATCCTATTGATTGTTGTTTATTACTTAAAATGGTCTATATGGTTTAATAATACCATGACCATCTAATCATCAATGCGATGATTCATTATATAATTTAAATATATCATTATTGTTTGATATAGTACTCAAATCATGGCTAGCTCTGACGAAGCAAACAGTCATCCGCGAGAAGAGAACAATAATGAAGCAAGAATAAATCTTACAAATGCTGAATTGCAAGCAATGATTGACACCGCAGTTGCTCAAGCGGTGGATAAAATATTCAAAGAACCGAGTCATGTTCGGTCCAAAACTCATACAAAACCCTTATCGCATTCGCATGCATCAAAAAGGGATGAATCTCAGCATTCATCCAACTAGAAATCTGAATCTCAGAAGGTTGTGTTAAATCAGACTCCCAAGTACAACAAAGGTTGTACCTACAAATACTTCGTCTCGTGTAAGCCAAGAGACTTCACGGGAGAAAAGGGAGCGATAGATTGTATGAAGTGGTTAGATGAAATGGAAACTGTGATTGACATCAGTGGATGTGCTAAGGAAGACGTAGTTAAGTTTGTGTCTCAATCCTTCAAGGGCGACGCCCTCACTTGGTGGAAAGCATTGGTGCAATCCACTGGAAAGGTTCCTCTATATAACCTTTCGTGGAACAAGTTTGTTGATCTTGTGAAGGACACTTACTGTCCTCAACATGAAGTCGAGAGAATAGAGACTGACTTCCTCACTTTGGTGATGAAGGATTTGGATTGCAGGTCCTATGTGACCAGCTTCAACTCGATGTCAAGGCTTGTGCCATACTTGGTCACCCCAGAACCCAAAGCATTGCACGTTTTATCGGTGGTTTGGCCCCTGAAGTGAAAGGAAACGTTAAGGCTTCTAAGCCTGCTACTTATAGATCTGCTGTAGATCTATCTTTGTCCCTTACTCTCGATGTTGTAAGAAGTAGGGCAAAGAAAACCAACGTTGAGGGGAAAAGAAAGAGGGAGGAAGATCAGCCCCATCAATCAAACAAGAAGCACAAAGGGAACTCTGGTTTCAAGAAAGGACAGTCGGGTGATAAGCCTAGATGCAAAACTTGCAACAAAAGGCACTTTGGAAAGTGCAACCAGGACTCATAAGCTAAACCTTGTGGGATCTACAAGAAGAAAGGTCACAAGTCCGTAGAGTGCCGGAACATCAAGGATGCGACCTGTTATGGTTGCAACGAAAAAGGGCACATCAAGACTAATTGCCCTAAGAATGCTAAGAAGCCCGATGAGGCAAAGAAAACCAATGCTAGAGTTTTTCAGATGAATGCAAGGGAGGCGGTGAACGACGGAAACGTTATAACAGGTACCTTCCTCATTAATAATAATTATGCTAGAGTTTTATTTGATTCAGGTACTGATAAGTCGTTTATAGACCATAAGTTTAGTAAGTTACTGAATCTGCCTATTAAGACTCTAGACATAAAGTATGAGGTAGAGCTTGCCGACGGTACCTTAGAAACAGCTTCAACTCTTCTTGATGGATGCTCTATATCCATTAAGAATCTTTCTATCCCGTTATCCCTCTTGCCAATGAAATTGGCCGGGTTTGATGTAGTTCTAGGCATGGAATGGTTGTCGTATAACCAAGCCCAAATTGTCTGCGATAAAAAGCAAATTATCATCAAAATCCCTTCTGGTGAATCTGTCACTATCCAAGGAGATACACAATATGGGTTGCCCAGCAATGTGTCTATTCTCAAAGTATCAAGGTGTTTGAAGAACAGATGTGTCATTTACATGGCACAAGTGACAGTGAATGACCCGAAACCCAAGATTGAAGATATTCCAATTATCTCCGAGTATCCTGATGTCTTTCCTGATGAATTACCTAGATTACCTCCTGAGAGGCAAGTTGAATTCAGGATAGACATTCTACCAGGATCTGCACCAATTGCACAAGCTCCTTATCGTCTAGCGCCTACTGAAATGAAAGAGCTCAGGACTCAATTGGATGACTTGCTGGAAAAGGGTTTCATACAACCCAGCTCTTCGCCTTGGGGAGCTCCAATTTTGTTTGTGAAGAAGAAGGATGGATCAATGCGCTTATGCATTGATTACCGTGAATTAAACAAGGTAACGGTCAAGAATCATTATCCTTTGCCCAGGATCGACGACTTAGCTGTCACACCCCAACCGATGGCGGAATCATCGGGGCATGGCACTGAGCGAAACAGATTGTCCAGAAGTTTCCACAACAATTATCAAAACTATTCAATTTAAATAATACGTCCCATACCGTATCTCAAACAGTCAAATAATTATTACAGACGAACATCAAGACAAATATTCTGTTCCGACAACTCAGATTCAAATAAAACAGCAATTGTTTATCTGCTTCTAGAGACCCCTGATTTGTTATCTACAGACAACTATTTGTTGGGCTCTAAAGCTTTATTCTAGCTTCAATTTCCTACCACATGTGCATCCTAAGCACCTGTCACATACGTTAAAATAAAGTCAATACATAAAATGTAAAGGTGAGCATACAAGTTTGATAATAGTATATAGAGCTCGAATTCGTTTACGCATAACCAGCACGTACACATAGTGAAATGAAGCACGTTAGTTATCGACATAGATCCATCGATACCAATGACTGCGGGTTGACTGCCCAAGGCAGTTCGCAATACATGATTACCACCGTAATCCATGCAAGTAAAAGATCCTTAACAACCCCCGTGTGAACGGATGCGGAGTCCAAACTATAGTACTATCGTTGCTAAGGCAGGTAGACAGCATTCCGTGTGTAAACATAACAAACAAGCATTCATAAGCCACGTATAACATGCATTAACGGTTAGCGTTCAAATAGTTAGAGTAGTGTGATAGTTGTAGTTTGAATATTCGTAACGTATGTAACACCCAAAAGTGCTTAAAGCAAAAAGGGGATCGAGTATACTCACAGCGATTAATGGATTGAAGGGAGCGCTTTTAGCGAGTACGGTTAGCCTGAATAGATTCGGTAACGTAGCGATAAGTGGCGCGTAAAAAATACAGGGTGAGAGTGGGTAGGATAGCTGGTCGTTCGGATGGTCATCCATGCGAACAGCAATCCTAGTGAATAGTAATCCGTTCGGTTGGTCATCCGTGCGGATGGCAATCCGTTCGGATGACGATTCGAGTGGATTGTTTCTTCCTATGCTAAGGATGTGTTTGTGTATGATGGCTTGTCCTTTGAAGTTTTCGTTGTAGTATTTAGAAAACATTTAAGTATCTCTATCCTTCAAGTCGGTCGAGCGGACGACAATCCGTTTCGGATGGTAGTCCGTGCGGACAACGACTTTAATGGTGAGTCACTTGGTGAAAGTGTCATCCGGTCGGATGGGTTATCCGATCGGGTGGCAACCCTGTTAATGAACATGTTGGAAATTGTTTAAGGTCTTAGTATCTCATGATCCGAAGAGTAATCCATTCGGAGGGTCGTCCGTGCGGATTATTCATCCGTCGATACTCAAACCTTGTTTGGATATGGGTCCCAAGTGTAGTCCGTTTGGATGGCAACCCGTCCGGATAGCCTGTCCGTGCGGACATCAGTCCGTCCGGACAGCATCTTGTTCTGGTTGTTCCATTCGTCTACCCTTGGTCGCTTTTGTCGTTTTATCGAGATGTTCTGATTACGTGTCAACCAATCGGAATTGTATTCTTACCCGCATGACTAAGCCGGCCAGGAATCACCACAGCTTGGCCGGTCGGCGGCTCAGAACGGTCATTCTGGTCTAACCCGAAATCAGGTGTCTCGCGGGTAGAATCCGGATTTAGGACTACTGCATCACTAACATTGAGTAGAAGACTAGAACTGATCCGATTCTTATCGTTTTTTAGTGTAAAAGAAGGAGAAAACTTGTGTTTATTTCTTTCAACTCTTTTATCCTTTTGAAAAAGTTCAGATTTATGCGAAGTTGTTGTGAAATCTTGTTGAAACCATTCAGATCCGAGTTATACTTGGTGAATTAAGGTCAAACTTGAAGTTCATGGGAACTTCATGATGACGTCATCCTAGAATACCTCAAATCTTGATGATTTCACGGTTAGAAGTTAATATTTAAGAGATAGAAAGGTGTAGAAGTGCGTATAGATCAAGAAAGTACAAGATTTAGGGCGAGATCTTACCTGGATTGAGAGAAATCGAAGGATAGGTGAAGGGAGCGTGCTGGTCGGACGTCACTTGCCAAAAGTGGAAAGTTTGGAGAGTGACCCGTGTATTTATAGGATGCCAAAAGAGGAAAGTGTTATCCGTCCGGATTGCACATCACCCGGATGGTCGGTCGGGCGGATAGCAATCCTGGTCGGATGGCACTTATCACTTCCCCAGGCGGCTACCCGTGCGGATGGCCATCCGGCCGGTTGGCGCCTGGGTGGTGTGTTTGGTGCGATGATCTGTGACATTTCGGTTCCGATTGCGAGCGATTCGATAGGGTTTCCTAGTCAAATTACTTTTAGTCCCAACTACTTCGTACCTTGCGTAATCTATTTTCCACTATCTATCATGGTTCGATCGTGAGTCGAGTTCGAGTTCGATTGCATTCGAGTTAGATTTCGAGTTTCGATTGAGTTCGCTTGATTACCACAACACAACATAAATAAACACGCACAGGTAACACGTAAGGCACACACACACGTATAAACAACAAGTAAAATACATAGTTCGAGTTGCGATTCGATGTCGATTCGACTAACATAGCTTGATTAGTGATTAGTTAACTTTATCGCATTGTTACTTCCTATAGTTCACAGTCGTAGATCGGTTGAATAACGATTAACACAATTCGATTACTGTCATTAACGACACTTACTCCACATAATACGAATTAAATAAAGAAATTCCTATAAGTCAAGTTGCGCGAAATCGGTCGTTGACTTAAACCTTGACTTTGACTTTGACTTGTGAAAACACGGGGTGTTACAGCCTCCCCTTGTTGAGGGAATTTCGTCCCGAAATTAAGCTGAAAGCTGTACAACGCCGTGAATCACATTTGAGAACTTTCTGTTTGGACCGGTTTTGACTCCGAAACGATTGCGGAATCCGTACACGAACGTGACCAAACACACAAGAACGTACTATAATCGGTGATTCTATAGATTGATATGAAATCGTACAAAGCACTAGAATCACAATGCTACTTTCTCTCTCTAGCTTCACTCTTTAAATAACTGTGGGTACTTAGCCTTCATGTCGTTTTCGAGTTCCCAAGTGAACTCTGCGCCCCGTTTGCCTTCCCATCGGACTTTCACAATAGGAATGCGTGAGCGCCTGAGCTGCTTGGTTTGGCGATCCATGATTTCGACAGGCTTTTCCACGAAGTGTAATGTTTCGTTCACTTGTAGATCATCTAGAGAAACGTGTAAGTCATGGTCGGTTATGCACTTTCGGAGGTTTGACACGTGGAAAGTCGGGTGGACATTACTAAGTTCCTCCGGTAGTTCGAGTCTGTAGGCAACTTTTCCGATCCTTTCCAGAATCTTAAAAGGTCCAACATATCGAGGCGCGAGTTTTCCCTTTCTTGTCGAATCGGACTACACCCTTCCAAGGCGATACCTTTAGGAGTACGTAGTCACCAACGTCAAATTCACGGGGCTTGCGCTTTTTATCGGCGTAACTTTTCTGTCGATCCCGAGCCTTTACCAGGTTGTCTCAAATTTGGAAAATTTTGTCTGTCGTTTCTTGTAGTAGCTCCGGACCGGTTAATTGCGAGTGACCGATCTCGTGCCACACAATAGGCGATCGACATCTTCTTCCATATAACGCCTCGAATGGTGCCATTTGGATGCTAGAATGATAGCTATTGTTATACGAGAATTCGACTAACGGCAGGTGTTTATCCCAATTACCACCGAAGTCTAGGACACACGAACGGAGCATGTCTTCAAGAGTACGAATCGTTCTTTCAGTCTGACCGTCAGTTTGTGGGTGAAAAGCAGTGCTTAGATTAAGCGTTGTACCGAGTGCTATTTGAAATGTTTCCCACAGTCACGAAGTAAATCGAGCATCACGATCAGAGATGATGTCACGAGGCGTCCCATGATTACAAATGATCTCGTCGGTGTAGATTCGGGCTAATCGTTCTACCTTGTAGTCCTCTCGTATAGGCAGAAAGTGAGCTGATTTAGTCAATCGGTCGACCACAACCCTTATGTTGTCGTGACCTGATGACGTGGGTGGTAGCTTGGTTACGAAATCCATAGCTATGCTCTCCCACTTCCACATAGGAATTGGTGGTTGTTCGAGCAAGCCAGAGGGTCTTTGATGTTCAGCCTTGACTCTAGCACAAGTTAGGCATTTTCCGACGTAGAGAGCGATATCCCTTTTCATACCCGGCCACCAGTACTTATAACGAAGATCCTGGTACATTTTGTCAGCACCGGGATGAACAGAATACCGGGATTTGTGGGCTTCGTCCATCAGAATTTGCCGCAAATTGGTTCGCTTGGGAATCCAAATTCGGTCTAAAAAGTGGAATATCCCATTCGATTTGCTCACAAGTTGGGCCCCATCGTGGTAGATTCTTTCTTTCTTCAGGGTGCGTTCGTTAAAACATGCATGTTGAGCGTCGCAGATGAGAGTTTCGAGATTATGTTGGGCTTGAACGTTATGAGTGCTAAGCAGATAGCTCCGTCTGCAAAGGGCGTCGGTAACAACATTTGCTTTGCCTGGGTGATAACGAATCTCACAGTCGTAATCGTTGAGAAGTTCTACCCATCGGCGTTGACGCATATTAAGTTCCTTCTGATTAAAGATATGTTGCAAGCTCCTATGATCGGTGAAGATCGTACACTTGGTACCATACAGGTAGTGTCGCCAAATCTTTAGAGCAAAAACAACTGCGCCTAGCTCGAGATCGTGGGTTGTATAGTTCTTCTCGTGGATTTTGAGCTGACGAGATGCGTAAGCTATGACCTTGTCCCGTTGCATGAGAACACAATCGAGACCAAGGTTGGAAGCATCACAGTAGACAATGAAATCATTGTTTCCGTCGGGTAATGTGAGAACAGGAACATTGCAAAGCATGCACTTGAGGGTTTGAAAGGCAGTCTCTTGTTTAGTTCCCCAAACAAAAGGCTTGTCTTTATGAGTAAGAGAGGTAAGCGGTACAACGATCTTTGAGAATCCCTCGATAAATCGTCGATAATAGCCCGCTAGTCCGAGAAAAGAACGGACCTCAGACGGATTCTTAGGTGTAACCCAACTCTTGACTGCTTCAATCTTTGCAGGATCGACGTGAATACCCTGACTATTAACAATGTGACCCAGAAACTGAACCTTCTCCAACCAAAATTCACACTTGGAGAACTTGGCATAGAGTTGGTTCCCCTAGAGTAACTCGAGAACCAAACGTAGATGTTGCGAGTGTTCGGTTTTCGATTTGGAATAGATCAAGACATCGTCAATGAATACAATGACGAAACGGTCGAGATACGGTTTACACACGCGATTCATCAGATCCATGAAAACCGCTGGTGCGTTGGTTAGACCAAAAGGCATGACAACGAATTCGTAATGGCCGTAACGAGTACGAAATGCGGTTTTAGGTATATCCTCCTCTTGAATACGCAGTTGATGATATCCTGATCGTAGATCGATTTTCGAGAAACACGTAGCGCCTTGTAGTTGATCAAACAGGTCGTCAATACGAGGTAGAGGATAGCGGTTCTTGATAGTCAACTTATTCAATTCTCGGTAGTCGATGCACATCCTGAACGACCCGTCCTTCTTTTTGACGAAAAGGACTGGCGCGCCCCAAGGAGAGGTGCTCGGGCGAATGAAGCCTTTCTCAAGTAATTCCTGGAGTTGGGTTGAGAGTTCGCGCATTTCTGACGGTGCGAGTCGATAAGGAGCTTTGGCGATAGGGTTGGCTCTAGGAATGAGGTCAATACGAAAGTCGATATCACGACTTGGCGGTAGTCCGGGAAGATCCTCTGGAAAAACATTAGGAAATTCTCGAACCACAGGTACGTCTTTCACTTCCTTCTTCTCTTTCTTTTCTTTCTCCGCTACTACGATGTTATCCAGGAAAGCCCTGTATTCCTTACGGAGATACTTGCTGGCTTGCACGCATGACATAAGCTTGAGCCCTCTTGAAGTAGTATCGCCATAAACACACAATAAGTCACCATTTGCGAGCGAAAAACGAATCATCTTGTCGAAGCACACAACTTCAGCATGGTTTTCTCGAAGAAAGTCCATGCCTACTATGACGTCGAAACTTCCGAGTTGCATCGGAATGAGATCGATTGGGAAGATGTGATTGTTGAGCTCAAGAATACAATCACGGATGACGGAATTGACGGCGACGGTTCTTCCGGTAGCGACTTCAACATCAAATGCCGATGAGAGTTTGGAGCGTTTACGACTAAGGAGTCTCTCAAATTCGAACGACACAAAGCAATTATCGGCTCCGGTATCAAATAAACAGGAAGCATAAATACCATTCACAAGGAACGTACCATTGACCACGTTGTTGTTGGCCTGGGCTTGGCGCACGTTGAGGTTGAAAGTTCTGGCACGCGCGGCCTGTTGTTGCTGCTGCTGTTATTGTTGCTGCTGTGGCTGCTGTTGCTGAGGCTCTTGTTTCACGACCCTTTTTGGGCACATGTTGGCGAAATGGTTCGGGTCGCCACATGCGAAGCAGGCTCTGGCTTTGACTGCGGGTGCCGGAGGAGCTTGTTGACCCTGTGGGGCAGTGAGTAGAGCTTGATTGGCAGGAGCTTGACGAATACGGCAGTTGGCAGTAAAATGGCCGTACACATTGCAGTGAGCACAAAAACGACATTGAATAGCAGTCGGGTGGTGGTAGGTGCAAGTAGGGCAGAGCGGGTGTGGTCCAGTGTATGCACGCTTTGCAGGCAGTGCATTGGCCACAGGCGCCGCTACTTGACGCTGTTGGGCCGGTACAACTTGAATTGGTGCAGCAGTGATCGCACAATTCTTGTTGTTGGAGCTGTTCTTTCTCTTGTTCTTCCTCTTGTTGCTTGATGAGGTGGGTTCAGCAGTTGGTGCGGTAGCGGTAGCTTGATGCAGATGCTTCGAAGTCTTATCCCAGACACCAGCCTTAACCCACTTGTCGTTGATCTCAGCGGCTAGCAGATAGGTTTCCTCGATCGTCGTAGTCTTAGCCGCTTGCACGAAATCAGCAACGCAGTCGGGCAGTGCCCGGATGTACTTCTTGATCGTCATGTCGGGAGTCTTGACTTGATCGGGACAGATAATGCTGAGCTGTTTGAAACGAGCAGTGAGACCAGCATTGTCACCATCCTTTTGCTGTATGTGCCAAAATTCATCTTCCAGCTTTTGACGTTCGTGAGGAGGGCAGAACTCCTCTAGCATAACTTCCTTGAGCTCGTCCCACGACAGACCGTAGGCTGCATCGTTCCCTCGCTTGTTCCTCTCGGCCGTCCACCAGTCTAGTGCACGGGACTGGAAAACACCGGTAGCATTCAGAGTACGGAGGTCATCAGGGCAACCACTCTGTCGCAGAGTAACCTCAATGGAATCAAACCAGTGGAATAGTGCAGTGGGACCTCCTTCGCTAGTGAATTCTTTTGGCCCACACGACTTGAATTGCTTGAAACTGAAAGGCCTTGCGGTAGCTTTGAGAGCTTCGGTTATTGATTCCTCGGATGATTTGCTGGCATTCTCGTAAACATCACTCACAGCCTTTGCCACACTCTTGGCGATGATGGAAGCAAGGCGTTTGTCTCTCTTTTCTTGACGAGAAAGTGCATGACGGGATCCAGACGACATGGTCTGCAACAGACATCGTCACAGGACTCATCACATTGTATTCGAATCTCACCTCACACGTCTACCACTTACTAAAGCTTAGGAACGCGCAATGTAATACGTATCACAAAAACATAGGGGCTCATAATCACAGATTCACGTAAACACATAAGCACGTAGGCACGTAGAGCACAGAATCCACAAAAGCACATAATCATGTAGTCACAAGATGCATATCGGGGCACGAGGGGTATTCTGACTGCATCCATCATTTATAGCATAAGCGTATAAAATAGCATAAGGTCGTCTATAGTTCAGCGATTTGTTAGCGTTTTGAGATAGAAATACAGTGCGAGTCGAGTGTGTCGATCGTAGTGAAAGCGAAATCGAGTAAATTCCAAAAATTAAATCACATAAACAGGTAAACACACATATAACTCATAAAATCGACGAATTATCCGAGTCAGCAGTTGCCAGCTCAGAATCGAAAAACATAGAATTTGAGAAATAGATTGTCTGCGGCTAGTAGACTTCGACTAACCAAAGTGGTTCAACTATTCACAAGGATCCTTTGTGCACATTTAACCTTCAGGACTGTGCCTTTGCCTCGATTCTTGGGCATTTGGCACGCATCCCGTTAGTCTTATCGTGACTTCAGGTCGTTGGAGTCCATCGAGACTTTGGTGAGAGTTTTGTAAAACCAAAATGAGTCAGGAATAGTTATCAAGGTTCGGGTTTCACCCCTGACTTAACAACTTTTGCTCCTGAGCTTTAATAAAATAGAGGAGATTATTCATCAAAATGTGGGTTTCACCCCTATTTTGGTATAATTCTCCCCCGTTTGCAGTGTTGATTAAGCAATTTAGTCGGGAGTTTGTGGTTTTCACACCCAATCTCGACCTTATTGCCCCTTTTATAGTTGAAAAATTCGAGTGCAGTGAGAGTGTAGTATAGGCAAAGATAGTGAAGAATAAGTACGTATGAAATTCCTACTAGACGTACTCGAGTTGGTCTGTTGGTTCTTAACTATAGCCTAGGTATCTAAGACATCGACCCGGACTAGGTCGAGTCTTGCCTAATTCCCTATAGTTATGGCTCTGATACCAATCTGTCACACCCCAACCAATGGCGGAATCATCGGGGCATGGCACTGAGCGAAACAGATTGTCCAGAAGTTTCCACAACAATTATCAAAACTATTCAATTTAAATAATACGTCCCATACCGTATCTCAAACAGTCAAATAATTATTACAGACGAACATCAAGACAAATATTCTGTTCTGACAACTCAGATTCAAATAAAACAGCAATTGTTTATCTGCTTCTAGAGACCCCTGATTTGTTATCTACAGACAACTATTTGTTGGGCTCTAAAGCTTTATTCTAGCTTCAATTTCCTACCACATGTGCATCCTAAGCACCTGCCACATACGTTAAAATAAAGTCAATACATAAAATGTAAAGGTGAGCATACAAGTTTGATAATAGTATATAGAGCTCGAATTCGTTTACGCATAACCAGCACGTACACATAGTGAAATGAAGCACGTTAGTTATCGACATAGATCCATCGATACCAATGACTGCGGGTTGACTGCCCGAGGCAGTTCGCAATACATGATTACCACCGTAATCCATGCAAGTAAAAGATCCTTAACAACCCCCGTGTGAACGGGTGCTGAGTCCAAACTATAGTACTATCGTTGCTAAGGCAGGTAGACAACATTCCGTGTGTAAACATAACAAACAAGCATTCATAAGCCACGTATAACATGCATTAACGGTTAGCGTTCAAATAGTTAGAGTAGTGTGATAGTTGTAGTTTGAATATTCGTAACGTATGTAACACCCAAAAGTTCTTAAAGCAAAAAGGGGATCGAGTATACTCACAGCGATTAATGGATTGAAGGGAGCGCTTTTAGCGAGTACGGTTAGCCTGAATAGATTCGGTAACGTAGCGATAAGTGGCGCGTAAAAAATACAGGGTGAGAGTGGGTAGGATAGCTGGTCGTTCGGATGGTCATCCATGCGAACAGCAATCCTAGTGAATAGTAATCCGTTCGGTTGGTCATCCGTGCGGATGGCAATCCGTTCGGATGACGATTCGAGTGGATTGTTTCTTCCTATGCTAAGGATGTGTTTGTGTATGATGGCTTCTCCTTTGAAGTTTTCGTTGTAGTATTTAGAAAACATTTAAGTATCTTTATCCTTCAAGTCGGTCGAGCGGACGACAATCCGTTCGGATGGTAGTCCGTGCGGACAACGACTTTAATGGTGAGTCACTTGGTGAAAGTGTCATCCGGTCGGATGGGTTATCCGATCGGGTGGCAACCCTGTTAATGAACATGTTGGAAATTGTTTAAGGTCTTAGTATCTCATGATCCGAAGAGTAATCCATTCGGAGGGTCGTCCGTGCGGATTATTCATCCGTCGATACTCAAACCTTGTTTGGATATGGGTCCCAAGTGTAGTCCGTCTGGATGGCAACCCGTCCGGATAGCCTGTCCGTGCGGACATCAGTCCGTCCGGACAGCATCTTGTTCTGGTTGTTCCATTCGTCTACCCTTGGTCGCTTTTGTCGTTTTATCGAGATGTTCTGATTACGTGTCAACCAATCGGAATTGTATTCTTACCCGCATGACTAAGCCGGCCAGGAATCACCACAGCTTGGCCGGTCGGCGGCTCAGAACGGTCATTCTGGTCTAACCCGAAATCAGGTGTCTCGCGGGTAGAATCCGGATTTAGGACTACTGCATCACTAACATTGAGTAGAAGACTAGAACTGATCCGATTCTTATCGTTTTTTAGTGTAAAAGAAGGAGAAAACTTGTGTTTATTTCTTTCAACTCTTTTATCCTTTTGAAAAAGTTCAGATTTATGCGAAGTTGTTGTGAAATCTTGTGGAAACCATTCAGATCCGAGTTATTCTTGGTGGATTGAGGTGAAACTTGAAGTTCATGGGAACTTCATGATGACGTCATCCTAGAATACCTCAAATCTTGATGATTTCACGGTTAGAAGTTAATATTTAAGATATAGAAAGGTGTAGAAGTGCGTATAGATCAAGAAAGTACAAGATTTAGGGCGAGATCTTACCTGGATTGAGAGAAATCGAAGGAAAGGTGAAGGGAGCGTGCTGGTCGGACGTCACTTGCCAAAAGTGGAAAGATTGGAGAGTGACCCGTGTATTTATAGGATGCCAAAAGAGGAAAGTGTTATCCGTCCGGATTGCACATCACCCGGATGGTCGGTCGGGCGGATAGCAATCCTGGTCGGATGGCACTTATCACTTCCCCAGGCGGCTACTCGTGCGGATGGCCATCCGGCCGGTTGGCGCCTGGGTGGTGTGTTTGGTGCGACGATCTTTGACGTTTCGGTTCCGATTGCGAGCGATTCGATAGGGTTTCCTAGTCAAATTACTTTTAGTCCCAACTACTTCGTACCTTGCGTAATCTATTTTCCACTATCTATCATGGTTCGATCGTGAGTCGAGTTCGAGTTCGATTCATTCGAGTTAGATTTCGAGTTTCGATTGAGTTCGCTTGATTACCACAACACAACATAAATAAACACGCACAGGTAACACGTAAGGCACACACACACGTATAAACAACAAGTAAAATACATAGTTCGAGTTGCGATTCGATGTCGATTCGACTAGCATAGCTTGATTAGTGATTAGTTAACTTTATCGCATTGTTACTTCCTATAGTTCACAGTCGTAGATCGGTTGAATAACGATTAACACAATTCGATTACTGTCATTAACGACACTTACTCCACATAATACGAATTAAATAAAGAAATTCCTATAAGTCAAGTTGCGCGAAATCGGTCGTTGACTTAAACCTTGACTTTGACTTGTGAAAACACGGGGTGTTACACAAGCTATTTCTCGAAGATTGATCTAAGATCTGGGTATCATCAACTCAAGGTTAGAACTGAAGATGTACCAAAGACAGCGTTCAGAACAAGGTATGGACATTACGAGTTTTTAGTGATGCCTTTCGGGCTCACTAATGCACCTGCAACATTCATGGACCTCATGAATAGAGTCTGCAAGCCATACTTAGATAAGTTTGTCATTGTCTTCATAGATGACATACTCATCTATTCTCGTAGCCAAGTTGATCACGAGAAGCACCTTCGATGTATCTTAGAATTGCTTCGACAAGAGAAGTTGTATGCTAAATTCTCCAAGTGCGAGTTATGGCTTCGTGAAGTCCAATTTCTTGGACATGTTGTTAGTGAGCGTGGCATCAAAGTAGATCCCACTAAGATAGAAGCCATTATGAACTAGGAAGCACCAAAGACACCAACAGAAATTCGCAGCTTTCTGGGATTAGCTGGTTATTATAGAAGATTCATTGAGAACTTCTCAAGGATAGTTGCACCATTGACTTCTCTAACCCGCAAGAATGTAAAATTTGATTGGGGTCTAAAACAACAAGAATCTTTTGAGATTCTTAAACAGAAATTGAGCAATGCTCCGGTTTTATCATTACCTGAAGGAATTGAAGAATTTGTCGTGTACTGTGATGCTTCACACACAGGTATAGGCTGTGTACTTATGTAGCGAGGTAAGGTTATTGCCTACGCATCGCGACAACTAAAGGTGCATGAAAAGAATTACACCACCCATGATTTGGAGTTGGGTGCCGTTGTATTCGCACTAAAGTTGTGGAGACATTATTTGTACGGAACAAAATGTGTGATATATTCGGATCACAAAAGTCTCCAACATTTATTCAATCGAAAGGATCTCAACATGAGACAGCGCCGTTGGATGGAAACTCTAAATGACTATGATTCTGAAATTCGCTACCATCCTGGTAAAGCGAATGTGGTCGCTGATGCTCTAAGCTGAAAGGAAAGAGTTAAACCTATCAGGATTAATGCCAAGAGCATTGAATTGAAGAATAGCCTGAATGAGAGGCTATTCGCTGCACAGAAAGAAGTTGTTTTAGAAGCTAACCTTTCAGATGAAACGTTAGGAATAACTGCTAAACAGTTAACACCTGGCAAGGATGGAATCCTCAGACTGAATGGAAGAATTTGGGTTCCTATTCATGGAGGGCTTCGTGATATAATCATCCAGGAAGCTCACAATTCCAAATACTCAATTCACCCTGGAGGTGACAAGATGTATCAAGATTTGAAAGCTAACTTTTGGTGGATAGGTTTGAAGAAATCTATTGCCACCCATGTAGATAAGTGCCTGACTTGTGCTCAGATTAAAGCTGAACATCAAAAGGCATCGGGTCTGCTTCAACAGCCAGAACTTCCCACATGGAAGTGGGAGATTGTAACTATGGACTTTATAACCAAGTTACCTAAAACAAGGCATGGAAATGCTACTATATGGGTTATATTTGATAGACTGACTAAGTCAGCACACTTTTTACCCATTAAGGAGACTCATAGCTCCGACAAGATAGCTCAGTTGTACATGGATAAAATTGTATCCCTCCACGGAGTGCCGGTGTATATTATTTCTGATAGAGATACTAGATACACCTCTCACTTTTGGAAAAGTTTCCAACAATCTTTAGGCACTCGTTTGAATTTTAGTACTGCTTACCATCCTTAGACAGATGGACAACGTGAGCGTACAATTCAAACTTTGGAAGACATGCTTCGAGCATGTGTTATTGATTTGGGAGGTAGCTGGGATGACCACCTACCTTTGATCGAGTTCTCCTATAATAACAGTTATCGTACTAGCATTCAGGCTGCGCCTTTTGAGGCATTGTATGGAAGAAAATGCAGAACGCCTGTTTGTTTGGCGTTAGTAGGAGAAGCTCAGTTATCAGGACCTGATATAGTCCTTGAAACAACGGACAATATTGTCCAAATTCGTGATCGCCTGAAAGCTGCCAGGGATAGGCATAAAAGTTATGCTGATAAAAGGCGGAAACCTCTAAAGTTTGAGGTGGGCGACAAGGTCTTAATGAAAGTATCACCCTGGAAAGGTGTGATGCGTTTTGGTAAGAAGGGTAAGCTAAGCCCTAGATATATTGGACCATTCGAGATCATCGAATGTGTCGGCAGTGTAGCTTATAAGCTAAACTTGCCTAAAGAGCTGAGTGGAATTCATAATGTGTTCCACATCTGTAACCTAAAGAAATGTCTAGCTGATGAGTCGCTAGCAATGTCTCATAAAGACGTACAGATTGATGAAAGCCTGAGGTTTGTTGAAAGACCTATATCGATCGAGGATCGTCAGGTTAAAAAGCTCCGAAGGAAGCACGTGCCTATAGTGAAGGTTAAATGGGATGCCCGTAGAAGTCCTAAATTTACGTGGGAAGTTGAGTCCACTATGCGACAGAAGTACCCTCACTTATTCCAGTAAATCTCGGGGTTGAGATTTCTTTTAAGGGGGTGAGGATGTAACACCACGTAAAAACATGTCCAATTATGTAAAGACACGTGTCCTAAACTCTAAAAATGTGAAAGATTGAGTTTAAAGGACTAAAGTTGCCAAACGATGAAAATATGAAACCACAGGGACTAAAAGTGTCAACATGCCAAAATTATACCTCTGAATGACCAAACACGAAGAATATATTCTTAAACGAGTGATTAATTGGATATAAGAAGCCGTTTATGAAAATAATCGAAAGATTATAAACTACGGGGGTTAAACGTGTCAACATGTAAATTCTTACCTCTGAGTGACCTTTTAACGAACCCGAGGCTTCGAAATATTCAAATATGCTCTCAAGAATAAGTGATATAAATTTCACGTGGTTTCGAGATCGTTAAGTAAGTTTTCAAGACTTTGGGTTAAAAGTGTCAATAATAAGAAACTTGTGTTTATGGTGATCTTTTAACGAAACTGGGCCTAACGGAGTTTGGTTATACTCCCATGAACCTCTACAAACTAACTACAAGGGCCTTATATGCCAAAAATGAGGTTATGTTAGGTTTTGAAGGACAAGGGACTGAAACTGCCAAGATTGAAAGTGTTTTAACCTGATCAGAGGGTCGTCGCGACCCGCGTAAAACCCCCCTAAAATACTACGCGGCTCGCGAGGGACTGCCCAGCGCAGAAAAGTGTGGACAGGTGCAGGTTTCAGCTCAGAACCGACTTAACTTCATTCTAATCAATACCAGGGGCTGTATGTCGGTCTTGTAATACCACTAGGACACCTGGGGTGATCCTAGAAGCCTCCTTAACACCTGCCTTGATCTTATATCATGCCATTCATATATATAAAGGCTCCTAAGTCTAAGTGTTCAAGTGCTCATTTGGTTGCAACAACTCTAATACTCATTTCTGGAGATAGCCAGCAGTAGAAGAGGATCAAGAAGTGTAGAAAATATAGCTAGGACCTTATGTAAGTGTCTTAGTCCTTGCTTAGCTCAGTTTATTAGCTTAAAAACCGAAAAGTCAAAGATATCGTAAATAGACTTTGACTTTTGGTTTAATCACAAATGGTCCAGCCACTGACCAAAATAAAAGTGGTTATGGGACCATATTAAAGTAGGTGATTAACCCTTAAAAGGGCACCACCTAATTATTCCGTTTGACTAGTTAATTGTCGGGTCAAACTTTTGAGTCAAAAAGTCAAACTGGACAGATTTTAAATAATGATACAAACTAATAAACCCGAGGTTATAAATTACATTTTAGCATTCTAATAACTTGGTAATTAGTATTAGAACATGTTTAAACCTGTCTAACCCGACAATTATCAGTCTAAGGCCGGTTCATAACCGAAAGTCGCAAAAGCTTGACTTTTTCTTTGACTTTCAGTTCTGACCCGATTAAGCTTAATTCTCCCATGTTTTAAGCTTCCATTAGGACCACGTTATATGGTAGAATAACCTCCTAGAGTTATATTACCTGGTCGTTAGTAGTTTGAATTATATGCTCATGATCGTTATTATGCTTAAAAATGCCATATTTGCCCTTTTGACATATAAATGAGATTTTTAGAAATGTGAGAGGACAAAAACCTTTGCTACTGATATATAAGCTTGTCCCGAAAATTTGACATCAGTTCTTGGTCTCAAACTGAAGTTATGCTCGATATCGTAAATAGAAGCTTTTTATTAATTAAATTGCGATATCTTGCATAAGACATGTTTAAACTTGGATTTTGACCCAAAAACTCATTACCTACTGTTAAGATATTATTTTAAAGGATTTTTAGGATTTTTGGTCAGATTATAATCTGCTCATATCATAGAGTTCTTGTGTAATTCGGTAAATGACGATAATGCCCTTTCCATGCATAAAATGAGATTAACAAATGATTTAAATGCCAAACCTTTTCCTACTGATTTCATACATTAAATAAATTTTTTTGAGCATTTAAAACTGATCAAAATCTCAGATTTACATAAACATCTTAATTGTTGTCAATTAGCGAGTTTTACACTAGTTAGGTGCATAGTTAGGGCCCACCGGTAATAAGTGGAAATATCGGGGTGTGACATAGAACAAAAACCGGATAACCACAAATGTAAATACAACCAAAAAATAGATATTAAACACAGAAAGAAAACAAACACAGATATCTCAAAAAATGCATAAATGCAACAGAGTGAACCCTCTCTGTGTCCCAATCAACACCGGCTAAACTAGTCCGACAACAAAAATGCCTAAATGCAATGAAATGTAAAACAGAACGAAAGTCAAAGAACGATCTCACCAAGTAAGCAAACCCAAGTCAGGGTTTCTCCAAATCCACTTAGGGTTTTACAATCTTCAAGGATTGAACCCTAACCGGAGCGGCAACTTCCAAAAAAACCCTTGAAGATATCCACAGCAACAAGATCTAAAGTCGGCAAACGGAAAGTTCACCAAGACTTTGATCAGATAACAAACCCTAAATCTAGGGTTTCTTTTTTCTCGAACAACACGAACCCCAAGATGACCAGATCTGAAATTGCAGCGGAATACAACCCCCAAACTCAAACGGATCTTCAAGAAGAAACCCCCAAACACAACGGATCTGATGAGATCAGATAGACTCGCAGCGGAACAAAGATCAAGACCAAAAACGCCGACTAAACCCCAAGAGCTATTATAGCTCTGATACCATGTCAAACAGTATCAAGAACAATCGATGTACCCAAACCAGTTTATTATTAACCCAGGAATGAAACAACTGATCTTACAAAGAAACTTGACTGAATCACTCACACTATTCTTCTCTCAAGCAGATTATCAACAAGATAATCTGCATACACAACTAACAAGAACAACAGTGAATCGATGATATTCACTGAAACCCTAATCGCTTAAAACAATGAGAGAATACCAATAATGCACTGAGAGAGAACAATTGACAAGTCTGCCTTCAACAATTGCAAAGCCACACGTATATATAGTGATCCGAACTCCATTTAGTAACCGGTAAACCCGGATCTTGTTATAACAACCAGCAACCAGCTGCGTGTTGATATCCAAGCCCAGCTACAAAGCCCAGTGATACTTCAGCAGCCCAATGCAATAGGTACAGGCCCACATGTCATGAAACATAAGATAAAAAAAGATATTAGAAAACTTATTAATAGAATTGAGAACAAACCGATGAATATGAATGTTATTATTTTAACAAGAGAGCGACAGAGTTGACTGACCAATGATAATTTTTTTGAACAACAAACACACCACAACTTATATTCTGCAGGATTTAACCCCAACCTCTTGGTTGTAAGACACACACCTTAACCATCAAGAGGTCATATTGAGAGCCAATGGTATTATTTAAAGGATCAAATTCAAAATTAGTCCAAAGACGATTTCTATAAGGGCTAAAAATCTCAATGAACATTTTTTTTATAATAAATAAATTACTTGAACGGTCTTTATAATCTTGAGCTAGTAAGATAAACAATATCTACTTAATTACTGTGAAGTTTAAAAATAGCATATTTTTCAAATTTGAGTTTGAATTGACATATAAAACTATCTATGCATTTTAATATGGCAGTGAAAGTGAAATATCATAGGATAAAGGGTAGGAATAAATAAAATAAATCCTAAAACGATAATTATTAATAGCCTATAATTCCTTTGGAACACAGGGCTAACGAAAATGACATGCACTTACTATCATTACATCATCATAGTTATGGTAATTTACTGTTATTCTTTTTACTTGTATAGTTTATGTAGTGTACGAGTGTACTATTATTATTTGACTCGAATAATGTTTTGATAATTAGTTTTTTTTTTCAATATTGTTTATGAAACGTTTTGAAAATTAGTTTTTTTTTTTTCGAATAATGTTTTGATAATTAGTCCAAAGGTTTCATTTTTCGTCTGTGAGTCCAAGAAGGTTTCACCGTTGCCATTTTAGTCCACTGGGTTAACTTCATCCATTTTTCTGTTAACGAGAAGAGCAATTCGGTCATTTTATATGTAATTCTGTTAACTAGAAGAAAGGAAATGACCGAACTGGCCTTCTCGTTAACAGAAAAAATGTATGAAGTTAACCCAGTGGACTAAAATGACAACGGTGAAACATTTTTGGACCCATAGGCAAAAAGTGGAATATTTGGACTAAACTGTCAAAATGACCCAAACCACAGAGACTAAAATGACATTTAACTCTTTAATTTATTATGTATATATATGTGTGTGTGTTTATATATGTTTTTGTATATTATACATAAAAATTAGTTTGTAATGAAAAAAGGTAAAAGAAATTGTAAAGAAGAAAGTTAGAGTTAATTGCTCGGATGGTCCCTGTGGTTTCAAGGTTTTTCACGTTTAGTCCCCACCTTTTGAAAATAGCAGGTATGCTTCCTATGGTTTATCATTTTGTTACTCGGATAGTCCCTGAGTAAATGTCAATTAGTTTGGAAATATCATGTATGCTCCCTATGGTTTGTCATTTTGTTACTCGGATAGTCCCCAGAGTAAATGTTGGGGGACTATCCGAGTAACAAAATGACAAACCATAGGGAGCATACATGTTATTTTCAAAAGGTGGGGACTAAACGTGAAAAAACATGAAACCACAGGGACCATCCGAGCAATTAACTCAGAAAGTTATTTTATTTTTCATAGTGGTAGAAAAAGATAGAATGTCTGCAAGAATTGCAGTGTGCATGCACCTATCTGAAACTGTATTAGTGGAAGAATCTGTAAATGCTGCTCAGTGCTAATTGGGTGGTTTGGATTTTGGGTATACGGGTCATGAAAATGACCCGTTTGTTCACATCTAACTTTCTTTAGTATATTTAATTAATTCAAACACTTTTACTTTTACACATGATTAACATGCCATAGTTAAGCAAAACTCACTTAATCTTTACTCACAATATTATTATTAACTCATTTTACTCACTTTAATGATCATATAATTTGCATAGGGTACAATAATAAATTCTTATGATTGGATGTTAAAAAATGTGTGGATCCCATGATATAGTGTTGATTGTTGAGGTGTCACTGTTTTTTTCAATTGATGTTTCCATTACTAAATCCTATTGTTTTCACAGGCCACATGAAATGTTTTTTTTCTTTTATTTAAGTATCTTTAATGGTAATTTATCCTTTACTAGGATGTAAAGTATATTTGTCAATGTTTTTAAAATGTTACATGAATAGTGTGTTGGTGTAGGTGTTGTTGGAGGGCCCTGGGGTGTGAATGTTGCTGCAGACTTACAGGTGTTAGACCTGAGGTTAAGTCCTCTACCTAGCCTTATTTTTTTATTCCTATTTTGTATTTCTTAGGTTTTATTATGTGATATCAAATAAGTGAATAACCCTCTATTTTGTTCTTTTTAAATAATTATATCTTTTTGGAACGGCGACTGTCATGTGTTTGGCCACCGCACTTCCCAAATTGGAGAGCTCCGTTGCCTCACTTCGGTCAGACTATGTTGTCTTAACCGGGCCCACGCTGGCTTCAGAGTTTGACTTGGGTGTTCGCTTGGGAAACCATACCGCTGGATGCCACTTGACAGTCGTTGTGCCACCACAAGAGCATAACTCTCTTACATAACACATGATGTGACGAAAACCCAAGTGGGCTTGGGATTCGAAGTGACAAACTCGCACAAGGCGTAGCTCAAGTTCTTCATTGTCTTAATTCACCAAAGTGACACAAATGGGGATCAAACTTGGGTCTCCACCGGAGAATCCAAGCCTCCTACCACTAAACCATAATTGATGGATTTTTAAATAATCATATAGCCATTATATTTATACAAACTAGTGGGTTACCACCTGCGCTTCGCTGCGTGTTCAAACCATAGATAAAAAAGCAATCGCGAATGGACATTTTACGTAAAGGTAAAAAACCACGTCACTCGGTATATTCAAATGTCACAAAAAGTTATCGGTTCAGTCCGTGATGTTATCGACATTCGTTATAACCATAAAAAGAATGCTTGCGACAACTTCGAAACGTGTATAAAATAACCTACTTACGACAGTACATATGGAAGTTAGAAAGACTTTACCTTGAGAAAAAACTAAAAAGAAACGACAATAAACAAGTAAAAGGAAAAAAAAACTAAAAGTTTAAGGTCTAAATAGTAATTACAATAAAATGTAAACGGAAAACTAAACTTGAGGGTCAAATAGTGATTGTAATAAAATGTAAGCGTTGAAAATAAAAAAACAATTATTAAGATTAAGGGTCTAAACATGTTATTACCAAAGTAGAGGGTTGTATGATAAACTTATTAAAAATTAGAGGGTACAATATTGGTGACGTTTATTAATATAGTGCACATACCAAGGATGTTGGTACAATATTAGTGGTAAAAAAAGAAAAAGTAAAAAAGTTTGTGACTAAAAAATAAAATATAAAAGCTTTTGTAGCTAACATGATATAGTAAAAAACAGTAAAAAAAATTGTGGTTAAAATGATAAATTTTAAAAAGCCCTTGTAGCTAACATGATGATTTTTAATATATAACTAGGAACAAGACCCGCGCGCTTTGCGGCGCGGGTACATCGCAAACATCGAATGGATTAGTCCAAACGTTATGTGATGCGTTAATCATATGAAAACATGTGTTTCGACGTAACTTATTGAACTCAATGCAACCTATATAATCATCGCGATTGGATCAAAACATAAAAAAATCAAATTTATACCATACAATTATAACGTATTATACGTGGCTCGAGTCATACATAGAAAATGTAACAGTTATAACGGAAATGCTGACACATATAATTAAAAGTGATTAATTGGAACTTTAAAAAACGGAAAAAAGAAACCGCAGTTTGACTCTACTTTGATCGAAACAAAATTTACAAAACATTCATAAAAGTCACGAAAACATATTATATTTGACCTGACTTGTTTCCCAAAAAGTTTACGTCGAAACATACACCAACTCAAATTTATACCGAAATGTACATAAAAAATGTAGGTAAAATTTGTTTTTTAAACGAAAACGTACTATATTTAACCAGACTCGTTTCCATAAAAAGTTCACATCGAAACGTAGAGCAAATCGAATTTATATTGACACGTACATAAAAGTATGCATATAAAAATTAGTTTTTCTTAAGTAAAGGAGATATAGTTGTAAAGTCGAAACAAATTATTGTAAAAAAACTCAATAGGTTAAATACGTTCGTAAAAAATCGTGCCAAGTAGCACTAATGCCACAGCAGTGTCAGCAACCACCAACATCAGAAGAGCTCGTAAAAGTAAAATAAATAAAAAAGTAAAAAATAATACCGAACGAAAAACAGACGTAAAATCATTGAACCACGTACGCCCGTTGCAGCGTGTTAATACGAAAAAATAGACATAAATGTAAAACGTATAAAAGAATAACCAAGTCGATCCAGGACTCGCGTGTTGGGACGAACTCGTCAACGAAGAAAAATAGACGTGTTGCAATTTCCTGTCAAATGGGAAAAAACAGACGAAAAAACGTTGAATCCTAAAAGCACGTTGTGGCGTGTTGACTCGAAAAAATTATACCGAAACTTATAATGAAAAACTTGTGAAAGATGAAAAGTATGGGTGACCAAAGTTGAAAATAAAAAAGTGTTGGGGGTTAAATTGTAGAAGATGAAAAGCTTTTTGTTAAAAGTAAAAAAAGTCAAAGGGGTAAAAATGTAAAAGACAAAAATCTTTGGGTTAAAAGTGAAAATTATAACTTTTTTTTTTTTGAAAAACTCCCAACACTAATGTTACAAACAAATAAAGCATATATTTGTTGCTAATTTATAGTTTTGAAATATATTATAATATAATATGCATTTTCACCCACGCTATTATATTCTTAAGTTCATTAAATTATTATTACCACTATTGTTTGATAGAGTGTAGCGGGCTAACGCCCATGTACACCTTAGCATGGAAGGGCGCTAAACATCGTTACCGATGTGCAGGGGGGGTTGTTAATCCACTACAACTACTTTTAATTTCGCATGATTTAGAAGAATGAAATATGGGTTATCATCTGGTTTCGGTCCTGGTAGTGCAGGAGAAAACAGGACTTGATAATTGAGTATAATGCCACTCCAATTTTTTTTAGGATCCATTAGGTTTTTACTTTTTAGATTGATGTAAATACCTACATCTTTACATCTAAATGAGTATAATTAAATGTGAGTTTATAATGCCACTCCAAGATTTTTGTTAAAAAGGACAAATTAAATACATCAAACAAAAACTAAATGTAAATTTATTCTATCACTCAAACTGGTGCTTAAAATGCAGAACTAAAATCATTTGCATTATAGGCATCATTTGTCTTGTAAAAGACAAGAACATTTGCGGGCAGCGAGCTGCTATGTGACAATAAGACTATAGCGGCATGCCCAACTGTGTTTTTCTACGGCGTCGGATCAAATTACACCATTCAATCATTTATAACGAATTAAGTCCCTCGAAGTTAAAGAATTAGTAAATAGCGTGAATGCAATAACCGAACCAAACAGCATACCATAACAATCCCCCACAAGAACAAAGAAACTCTGTTACGTATCAAAGAAACTGCCATTTCAATATTTCATCACTGTTTGGCTTTCCCATGTAAATCTTTAGTCCGTTCTTCGCACTTAACTAACTATTACAACCGTCATTACTAATACACGAAGACTAGAAAATGCTGAACGGATCTGCAACCTATAAACTATTACAACTGTCATAAGACTAATAACTACAGACTCGTTAACCAAATCCAGGTGGCGCATCCAAATCTTCATCACTACCATCACCTTGCACATGTTTATCATCCTGCGCGTTATCATTCTCCAACACTTTCTGTTTTCCGTCAACCACTTCTTTCTGTTGTCCTTCCACCGACAAATCATCAACACGTATTACATTTACATTCCGTTGTTCAACACGTGTTCGTTTTAGTTCACGCGCTGCAGACCCATCATTCTCCACCCGTTTTGGCCTCATCAGTTTATCATAAACCGATTTAACCGTTTCTGTTATCTCCGTTTTCATTCCATCAGGCGATCGTATTAACTCCCACAGCGCAACCGATATCTGTTCATTTAACTTCCCTCTACAATTCAAAACTAATAACAATATTAAAACTTAATATAAACAGAAACAGTAACAATAACAGTAGATAACTAACTAACTAACGGACCCGACTTCGTGATGAATCGCATCTGACAGCTGTCGAACCTTTGTGTTC
The DNA here is from genome assembly GCA_030545235.1 of Helianthus tuberosus. Taxonomy (NCBI): domain Eukaryota; kingdom Viridiplantae; phylum Streptophyta; class Magnoliopsida; order Asterales; family Asteraceae; genus Helianthus; species Helianthus tuberosus. The sequence continues at coordinate 224,962,071 of CM060443.1, read as the reverse complement.
TCAACACCGGGACGGTTAATCGCAACCGACTGCTTAACAATCGACACAATGCTGTTACGTAACTCTTCCTGCATAATCAAAAAAATCAAACAGAACATATTAATGTATTATAATCCGATCACATAGGGCTGTAAACGAACCGAACGAACACGAACAAGGCCTTGTTCATGTTCGTTCGTTAAGGAAATGAACATGTTCCCGAACACTTACCGAAAAAAGGCAAACGCAAACGGACACAAGAACACAAACAAATGTTCACTAACATTAACATACATGAACAAAAACGAACGTTTATGCACACAAACAAATACAGACGAACACATATTCATTTTAGAATAAAATCTGCGTTTCTCATCACCAAGATTACGAAGAATCCACCAAACTTAAATAAGCAGTTAACATAAGTATCCGAACATAGTTGACATAATTGTCTAAGCATAACTAACACAAAAGTTAAGAACTTTCTCAAGCCTTATCACAATTTTTTTTATAATAATTTATCTTTATCATTCCAATCACCAGGGCAAATTACATAAGGATAACAGGTACACGAGCAACAAACTGCGCCGCCATCACAAATTGAAACTAAAATGGTCAAACGAGAGATGTTGGCGGAGGTGTATCGTATAATGACATTTCAAAATTAAAATTAAAAAAAAAAAAAAAAACTAAAACCAATAAAAAAAAAGTATAACATATGAAAAACTTCATGTGAACAAACATAAATGAACACGTTATCGAACGTTCATGAACATAAACAAACGAACGCACCCTCTGTTCATGTTCGCTCGTTTAACTTAACGAATGAAATATTTAGTTTGTGTTCATCCATTTAATAAACGAACAAACATAAACAAACTTCCCACCGAACTGTTCACAAACTGTTCGCTGAACGTTCGGTTCGTTTACAGGCCTACGATCAGATCAGAACAACAACAGTCACTAAACATTATTATTATAAGTTAACAATCACGAAATTCAGATAAGTTTTTATGTAAAAAGTTGCGAAATTTAGACGAATTAACTGACGTTTTCTTTGATTTTGCGGATGATTTTGATCCGGAGCTTGTCGAAATCGCCATCGTCCTTTAGCTTCGAGATTACATCGTCGCAGGTAATGTTTCCGTTTTCCATTAATGGAGATTGTTTCTTTGTAAATCCAGGGTTTTGTCAAATTGGGGTTAATGTGTGAAATTTGGGGATTAGGGATTTGTTTCACTGAATGATCGGGTCGGGTCGGAACTTTTGTACCGGATTTTTTGTAATAATGATCTGGATTTTCTTTTGTAGAATGGGCCTGAGGATTCGTTATTAATGGGCCAGTTTACAAGCCATAATTCATGCTGGTGGACTGAAATCATGTGTCCAGGTTTTACAAAATGTAACTAGAAATAAAATTGGGTGTAAAAGTCACTATGCGCTAGTTGGTCGGTGAGGTACCGGTTAGCATTAAGATTAATTAGACTGGGTTTTTTATATGTAATTTTCCGTTTTTTATCTTCATATACAAATCTTTCTAGATAACAGCTGGAATCTACATGGAAAATTGCCGATTAGGTCCTACTAAGTTCAACTCGGGCCGATTAAAGCCGACTACCGATTAATAGATTGACTAACGAAAAATTACTTAGCGGCTAGCTGACTAGCGATTAATAGCCGACTAACCGATTTCTACAAAGTATATGGTTATGATTGTATTCGATGTAGAATGTTAAAGCACATCAATGAAACGATTCAACCAAACACAAATTAATCTAGAAAAAGGTACACAAAAACAAATATTAAAAACATAAGTTTGTTAAAGTAAAGTTTTCAAACAAACGCTCCAAAATTTCATCCGTAAAGGGGAAATACACCTACTCCATCATCAAAAGTAAAAGGTGGTGTTCTTCATATATATTTAAAAAAACCCACGTTAATTCATACAAAATAAGATTTTGGAAAGTCGTCAATAAATTCCAAAATCAGTGAGTAACAAGTTCAAATGACTTTGAAATAAATTTTGAATAGTTCTTTAACCACCGGATTGCCTCCCAAAAAATAAATCCCGAATTCATCACTGATTAGATGTAAAAGTAAAACGGTAAAACTTTTTCAAACAACACATTTTGATTAATCTATGTCAAAACCACATCATTATAGCGCGTCAAAAAATTATTTTGTGCCACAATGTTTCTCTTAGCGCAATTAGTACAAGTTTTAAGTCTATGAACCATTATTATCAAAAGAAATTTTGACGTGAGTGGTAGAATTAGGAAAATTAGTTTCTAGGTATTAACTAAAATGTTGATAAAATGACGCTGGAGTAGAATCAAATACAAACAACATTTCATATACAAACTATAAGAACCATTTAAAAAGTGTAATGTAACATCCAACTACTATAATAGAAAAATGGTAAAATAATAACCTAAATAATATCAATTTTGAATTCCCTACAATTATGCTAACAAACTATTAATTCTTTATTTAGAACTTCGTTTTAGTGCTGATATCATTCACATATATGTTAAAATCAATTATCTTGATTAATTTTCATGTGCTAATATGATTCAAAAATGCTACTTTTAGGTTTGTATTGTTTTAGTATGTGCTAATTTAACTTTTTTTAAGTATTAGGATATGTTCTCACGGTTTGTAGGATAAATATGATTTTTACCGTAAGCAACCCCAAAACGCTAACATGTCATAGTTTTGATGTAAATAACTATAGTGATACGGTTTTAAAATGTTTCACATAATGTTGGATGTGATATAACATCAATTCACTTTATTTAATAATAACTAGTGTACTTCCCTCGCGCGTTGCGGCGAGAAGTCGTTCGGTATTAGTTCGATTCAATAAGGTGTTAGTACTGTTATCGGCTCTTTGTATAGCGATCAAAAGATAAACCTCTAAAAATAAATTCATGATAAGCCCGAAAGAATATTGACATATGTTTGTTTATTGATAAAAAATGAATATTGATAAAGATTTCAAAAGTACAAATATCGGGTACTGATGTTCGGTTGAAATCGACGTGGTATCGATGTTTTTTGAACAGAGTATTGTTTGTCACCGACGCTCACTATAGCTTATGATATAAAAAAGTATTCTATACCGCTACTAAAGTTGTTCGAATAGTATTGGTTTGGTTTGTCACAATAAAGAACAAAAAAATAAGTTATAATCGACTCATATAGCAATGAAAAACGAATATATGGGTGAATACAACTTCGTCTTCGACTAAACCTATACCGGTATGAATAGGAGCAACAGGTAATGTTGTAATTCGGTCGGAATAGAATCGGTTCATCACGAAACTGGTAGAAATATCCAGAAAAATATAAAAATGAATACCAGTACCTATGTTAGTATGGTATTGTTTGATTCGTAACAATAAGGAAAAACTCAATTATATATATAACTTATTTATAAATTAAACAATAAATATATTTTCAAGAATCACTCAATTGAAACTTAAACTAAAAAATATAGAATAAGACATCATTACTTGTTATTGATAACTCTTTAATTTAATTTAAAATTATTTAATAATTAATTTGCGGTTGGCACTATTCATCAAGAGTTGCAATTAATATGTATAATTTTTTCCACGCGATGCGTTGGGAATTCAGTCGGTATCAGTTTGGTTCGTGACGATATTAGTATGGTATCCGACACTCGGTTTAAAGTCATGATATGCACAAAACATTCGTTTTATATTGAAACTATAAAAACAAATACTGTCATCGGTTCTGATAATAACAATATGGGTATCAATCATAAAAACAAATGCTAGACAATACTGACAATTGCTATAGCTTACCATAAAAAAAAACTTTATTTTGAATACAACTCAATTTCAACAAAAATTATACTCGAATGTCGAGAAACAAAAATTGAACACACCTCGTATTCAACTTTTAAAAAAAGTTAACGAACATAAGTTATTAAAGAAAAATCAAGTTAAATGAAAACTAAACATATTAAAGGCAAATAAAATTAAAAATATAATATAATAAATCTATTTTGATATGTACATTAATTTAATAATAAGAAACTAATAAAAATAATTTAATAATAAGAAACTAATAAGAACACAAACACTATTCATCACCACTTTCTATTAATATATATAATATAACTAGTTGATTTCCCCCGCGCTTTGCGGCGGGATCTTGATCGGTATCGATTCGGTTTATTTCGTACTGACACAATACATGCATTCGGTACAACAATCAACATTTACTCTACATCGACTGAAAACCATAAAACATAAAACGAACACGGTGCCAATAACGATGTTGTTGGGTCCGGCTCAATATGGTACAATACAGTTAATAGTGATACTATCAGTTTATTGAAACTAAAAGAAAAAATATAAATACCGGTACCAAATATCAATGTTGTTCGTTCAATTTTACATTCGGTACAATAGCGAAACAGTGTCTACTTTCAATAAGATTTACTGAAAACCATAAATATGAATACCAACACTTATGTTGTTTAGTCGGTTTTCTTTTCGGTATGGTGGCAGCACGATATCCATCTTCAATAAGATTTATATCAGAATGTTGAAAAAAATATATAGATGTGTATTTAGATTATCTTTAAAAAATTAACGTTTCACAAATTATTTAAAAAATATATTAAATGAACAGTACCTAAAACAAATACTTTAAAAAAGTTATTTATTTATTCATGATTCCTCTACTTTAATATATAAATATTATTAATAAAAAAAATCTAATGAAAACTAAATAAAGCCAACTTTCTATGTATAATATTACAAAAAAACAAATCTTTAAGAAAAATCATTTACTGTTCATGCAAACTTTCTTTTAATATGTATAATATTACCTCTAGAAAAAAACAAGTTTAAATATTATCTAAGTATATTTATGGGTTGTTTGTTTAGCTCTTAATAAGCCTCTTAATGGTTCAGACTTTTTGTTTCGCGAGCAGTGTCTGAATGATTCACACATTTGTCTCTGAATAGTTAAACATTATACTAAGTCTGAATGGTTAAGACCTCTTATACTGGCTTTTAATTGTTCATACCTCTTACTGGTTCAAAACTTAATGGTTCAGAACTTTTACTAATTCAATCAATTCAGAAGTTTCCAAACAGCCCCTTATGCAATTCAAATTAACCAAATACCTACTTAAACCCTAGCAATCTTCAACATCAAGCTCTCATAGCATTGTTACGCACACAACCCTACACCTCTCTCACACACACACACCTACAAAAATGCTTCTAAGAACCTCATATTCTCACACCAAAAACTTCTTAAAAAAGACCATACAAAGCTTAAAATCCTACATTTCAGGAGGCTACCAAAGACTACCAAAAACCCCACCATGCAACCCTTATTCATGCACCCGCAACGGTGGTTGCGCCGGAATAAATGCAACCCACTTCAACGCGAACCTAACCATCAAAAAAACCGGTAGCATGAAGCTTAAAGTACCAAACTTGACCCTCAAGAGTCAAGAAAACAAGAAGTTGTATCATGGGAAAGATGAGTCATCAAAGTGTTTGGTCACAAGAAAACTTAAGGAGTTGGAGATGATGGATGAAACTGATGTTGATCTTGTTGTTGATATCGAAGAGGTTCTTCGCTACTATTCTCGATTAACATGTCCGATTTATCGCGACATTATCGACAAGTTTTTCGTGGATGTGTACTCCGGGACATTTTATCTTTCTCGTGTCGAGAATTTAGTGTCAACAAAACGATTGATTAAAATTTAAAGGTGTGTGTTTTGTTTTTTGGGGATTTGATGTTCGATAATAAAATATAATAGGCCATGCATGGTTGATTGTGCCTTTATCTATTATATATATTTCATATATCTTGTAACAATTATTATTAGATAGACATAGACATATGATACAAAGGTCCAGTCGATTTTACTTTAAAAATAAAGAAAATTTTAAATTTGTTTTTGTTTTAAATGAACTTTATTATAACGGCATCTTTTTTATTCAGACATATCGATACACTAAGTGGTTGTTTGGCAACTTCTGAATATGTTTTTAAAATATTATTGTATGCAATAGCTAATTTTTTTTAGTAGGAGTTTTGCCCTAATTGGTGAAAGTTTGAATTTGGTAACTAGAATCGATAGAGAGTACATAAAATAACTAAATTATATGTACATTATGTATACATAATTCTTATTGTCATATTAGTATTAGGAGTTAGTTACATCATGTATAAGGATAAACCTATGTGTTTATATGTATATTAAACATAAATTAGTTATTTATTAGGAGTATTTCTTCAATTAGTAAGTAGAGTAACTTGTTTTTTAAACTTACAAAAGATGCCTCACTCAAGGTATAGACATTTTATAGCATAGTTCGAATCTTGATTAAAATTGAAGGATTTTGTATTATTATGAATCGAGCAAAGTTTAATTTGGGATTAGACCACCCGTATTGGACAAAAATTTGGGCGTTTTTCTACAAAATAACTCCCCCAAACGCCCCTATGACCGCCCCTTAGGCGTTGTTGAGCCAAATTCGGTCTGCAACGTTCTTTAATCCACGTCCAATGTCCAATTCTTTAGTCAATCACATGCACTCTTGTTTTGCTTGCCCAATCACATACATTCCTCCTTTTAACATAATGCCCCAAAATGCCCACATCCCCACTACACTCATTTTAGAAAAACGCCCCATAATGCCCCATTGCTGACTGAGCAGCCACATGGCGCAAAACGCCCAAGGGTAGGGGCATTACCACTACACATGGTCTTAGCGTAAGCGTACGGTGGATCTCCATAGCAGTTTTAGTTTTTTTTTCGTAGCGTTACATATGTGTAATACTATTTTTTTTTTCAAATTTTTTGTATTTTAAAAATGTAGATTTACAGTAAAAATGTTAAAAATTTTGGTGTTTTTTAAGCTTTTTTTTGGTAGTTTATTCATTATACATGAGTTTTCTCATGATCCATCCTCATAAATGAAACTGTTTCATAAAACTACTGAATTTAATTGCATAAGCAATTATTAGTTATTAAGCCAATTAAGATGGGCATTGTTATCTACATGGATCCGCCGAGGTTGAGATCTCATCACAACATAAATGGAGATCAAACAGTCACATTTCGTCTTCCTCACCTTGGATTGGATTTGCAAAACACCATGAACACGCTCATTAGGTTAGAGATCAGGGTCTCTAGACCACCCTCTGACGTTCAAGTTAGTATTGATGCTTATGCATTCACGTATGAATAGCCGGAAATATGAGTGTATGTTGTATTAGGGAAGGAGGAGATCCTTCCATGAAGTATCCCTTGTATAACAAACATACGACATAGGATTTTCATGAGCCTATATATGTCTGGTCTAAAATCATTGGACCAGGACCAATTTAAAGGTGTACTCTACAAATAAAGCCCAACAGGTACGGTTCACAAAAACTGACGGGCCTAAGCCTTTTTAAATTGGACTCAAAATAAATAAATTGGACACATTCAATACCTCATCACTAACTTTAAAAATAAAATTGAAACCCACCATCACCGTTACTTCCTCACACCAACCAGCCCACTACCACCATCACAGTTTTTTATTTAAAATTTAACCAACAAATATGAAATATCTATACTATATAATAAAAGAAACCACTTTAAGGACACTTGTCATCATATTAGGCTATCTCTTATAGATAACTATTATTTTAATTTAATTTATTCTAATTAATTATAGATAACTCTCATACTAAATATTATTTAATTTAATATATATATTATATAAAATGGCAACGGAATAAAAAAAGATAGGATAACATCACATGTATTCAATCGATTTCTTTTTTTCACTTTTTTTTTAAATCAATGAAGTAACACTTGTCATTATTATTGATCATCTATTTAATTGTAAATAATTTTTATTATTTAATATAAATTATAGATAATTATTATTTAATTTAAATTATTAAATTTAATATATGTTTCAAACATTTAAGAAATAACGGATAAAGTTCCATAAAATATCTTATTATTTATTTATATTAATTACTAGGTTAAAAATTATATCTTAATAATTGAAACAAATATCAGGCATTTTCATAACGAGAGTGGAGGGAACGATTTTCTTGCTTAACAAATTAGGGGCCAAAAGGGTTAGAAAAAAACGATGTTATTGCCTCAGATGTTAGAAAATTCTTTTTTGGGCTAAAAGGGTAAAAGTGATATAACCATAGGGGCCAAAATCGTAATTTAAAATGCATGAAGAATAATAATTACATTTATCAGACTAATGAATTTATCCAAAAATAACCATTCATTTAAGATGCAACTCACGTCCAGATATTTAAATTTTAAAGTAATATATAATTACCAATATTTATACTTATCTAATTAATCTAACTACTATAATAAAAGAAACCAACTTTTGGACACGTGTCATTCATTGAAGGTATCCTCAAATTTATATTTATCTAAATAAAGAAATAAATAATAAATTAATATTAAATCTTATCATACTTTAATAAAATATTATCCTTAAATCTAAATTGTTAATTTAATACATTTTTATAACAAATACCTCTCTTATCTACTTATCTTATATTAAATATATAAATAATAAATTAATATTAAATGTTATCCTATTTATTTAAAAATATAACTTTTTTATTATTTGGTATACAAAATTATGTTTATTCAACTCGAGTAAAACGCGAGGTTTTTAAGGATATAATTTTTTTTTATTATTTGGTAGATTTTTCAACCCGACTATACACGGGTTTTTTTTAAAGATACGACATTTTTAGTATTTAATATTCAAAATTACATTTATTTAGGATATAATGATTCTATTATTTGGTAGATTTTTCAACCCGATTATACACGGGTTTTTTAAAGATACGACGTTTTTAGTATTTAATATACAAAAATACATTTATTTAATTTGTGTAATACACATTGTTTTTAAAGATATGACTCTTTTATAATTTGATATATAAAATTACATTTATTTAACCCGTACAATATACAAGGTTCATAAAGATATAAGTTTTTATTATTTAATATATAAAACTATATTTATTCAACTCGTGTAATACACGGGGTTCTAACCTAGTATACTATATAATAAAAGAAACCAATAAGAGAACATGTGTCATTCATTGAATGTATTCTCAAATCTATAATTATCTTATATTAATTAAATAAATAAATAATAAATTAATATTAAATCTTATCGTACTTTAATAAAATATTATCCTCAAATTTAAATTGTTAATTTAATATATTTTTAAACTAAATACCTCTCTTTCCTACTTATCTTATATTAAATATAAAAATAATAAATTAATATTAAATGTTATCCTAATTTATCAAAAAAAATTTTTTTTTTATTATTTGGTATACAAGATTATATTTATTCAACTCGTGTAAAACGCGGGGTTTCTAATTTTTTTTTTTAATTATTTACTATAAAAGGTTACATTTATAGAGGCTAGTTAACGTACATTACGGCTTAACGTACGACCAGTACACGACCAAATTACGCACATTATTTTGAAAATCACGCACGTTATAAACCTCAAAAAACCTAATCACACATGTTGGAAACATAAATCACGCACGTTAATCACGCATGCCCTAACTCCCAGTTCAAAAATCGCATCCCCTGTTCTACGATCTGAAACCACTGTTACTGCCCTTTGACTCCAATTGAATCAAAGCTTGGTCATGTTCTTGCATCCTCTGTTACGGTCTGAATCAAAGGTTGGGCATGTCCCTTCATCCTCTGTTCTACGATTTGATTTCGAGGGTCAACATTTTGATGAAACTTTTCAAAATCAACGATAAATTTGAACCCAATTCGATGAAATTGACTGAAGAATGGTGAATTTGAAGTGAAACTAAAGAAATTGAAATGAATTGGACAAAATTGATCAAACCCAGGTTAATTGAAAAATAACAATAATCCCGCATGTTATATACAATAATCACGCATGTTGTTTTTTAGGTTTATAACGCGCGTGATTTTCAAAATAACGTGCGTAATTTGGTCGCGTACTGGTCGTACGTTAAGCCGTAATGTATTTTACACTTTCTATACATTTATATAACCCGTGTAATACACGAAGTTTTTAAATATATAACTTTTTTTTATCATTTGCTATGTAAAATTAGATTTATTCAACACGTGTAATACACATGGTTATATTTTTTTATTATTTGGTAGATTTTCAACTCGACTATACATGAGTTTTTTAAAGATATGATGTTTTTAGTATTTAATATACAAAATTACATTTATTTAATCTGTGTATAGACATGGTTTTTAAAGATATAACTCTTTTTAGATCTATTCAGTACGTGTAATATATGGAGTTTTTAAGGATGTAATTTTTTATTATTTGGTAGATTTATTCAACCCGATTATACACGGTTTTTTTTAAAGATACGACGTTTTTAGTATTTAGTATACAAAATTACATTTATTTAATCTGTGTAATACACATGGTTTTTAAAGATATAACTTTTTATTATTATTTGATATATAAAATTACATTTATTTAACCCGTACAATATACGGGGTTTATAAAGATACAACTTTTTATTATTTAATATAAAAAATTACATTTATTTAACCCGTGTAATACACGGGGTTCTAACCTAGTAATATATAACGTAACACCAATTAACCCAAAACTTTTACAAATTCATAAAAAATTATATCAGGAAATTCTACACAAATCAAAGCACAAAATTTCTATAAAATCATAAATTTTTACAAACTAATTAAAAAAAACTAGTCAGACTAAAAAATTATAAATGAATGACAACTACTACTTAGGTCCTCATCGCCTAAAGAAAACGTATATTAATACGAAATGTAGCCATCAAAACTTGGAACATGAGAGAAAGATACAGGAACACAATATCTTCTTTAAAACTAAATATCTAAATATTTGTCTTAATGATATATTGATCTTATTTCGTACTTAGATTTAAAAAGAAAAAAAAAAAACGAAGAAAGATATCCTTTACACTTGTATAATAACTAGTAAACAGTCCCGCGCGTTGTTGTGACGTTCGGAACAAAATTTACGTCAAAACGTAGACCAGCTGAAAACGTACATAAACATAAGCACGAAAACGTAATATATTTGACCCGATTTATTTCCGAAAAAAATAAATTAAAATTTACGTTAACACATAGATCAACCGAAAACGCACATGATAATAAGCATAAGAATATATTATATTGGAAAATTGGTTTTTAATAAACCAACATTTGACCCATTGGTAAATAATAATCCTACCTACGTAATTGGTATACAATAATCCTACCTATCAACACGTTGGTACTCAATGAACTTCCGTTAATTTTTTTTAACTGAAGTTAGTTTTTAAGTTTTATTTATTACACGAACAGTCCCTGTAGTTATAATTGACTAGTTTTAACTATTTTGTAAAACAAAAAAAACGTCAAGGGCCATGTAATTAAATTTTATAAAATAGTTAAAACTAGAAAATTACAACTACAGGGACTGTTTGTGTAATATATAAAACTTAAAAACTAACTTCAGTTAAAAAAAACTAACGAAAGTTCATTGAGTACCAACATGTTGATAGGTAGGATTAATGTGTACCAATTACGTAGGTAGGATTATTATTTACCAATGGGGCAAATGTTGGTTTATTAAAAACCAATTTTCCTATTATATTTGACCCGACTCATTTCCGAGAAAAAATTACGTCGAAATGTAAATCAACTTGAATTTATACTCACGTGTACATAAATTAAACACGTAAAACTCAAATAAAAAGCTTTTAGAAATTTAAGGGGTTTCTTTTTTTAACGGCAAATTTCTTTTAATCCCTATTTTCTATGGGACTTGAACCCAGGACCTCCCTGTCTCAAACCTTAGGTGTTTAAAGGCTTTGACTTTGCTAATAGAACACCATCCTATTGGTAGAAATTTAAGTGGTTGTAAGTGTCAATGCCGAAAGTTGAGGAGTAAAAGTAAAAAAAAAAAAAAAATAGAATAAGAAAAAAAAAACTCAAATCACTATTCACACATGGTTGATAATTATAGTATATATAATTATAGTATATATAATATAATATCTTCATTTAAAGGAATAAATCGAAAAATTCAATCCTTTAGGGTGGAGGGAGTGCTTGTCTCTCACGACACATTTGTCATAACATCTCTCTTTTCAAATTTCAAGTCACATCAACTTTTTCCAGTGCTCATCTCTTAGTTATCATCGAGTTCGAAGTCTCACTGGAAGCAACCTTTCTATTCCTACGGGGTAGAGGTAAGGCTGTCTACATCTTACCCTCTTCAGACCCCACCTTTGCTTTGCTATTGGTGGGATTTACTGAGTATGATGATGATGATCGTCTCTTAGTTATCACAACTTGCCAAATCATATGAAATCACAGGTCTTTCTTCAGGGCCGTCTTCGAGCACTCCAAAAAATATTTAGGCACCCAATCGACATGAAAAACTGGGCCCAAAATTGTGGTCAATGGGAAATGAATAAAAAAAATAAGACCTTGATGTTAGAGGCAAACCTTAAAATGAAACCCTAGATAATTTTGAGATGGCTTTTTCCCTCCACCACCAACATTTTTAAGTAATAAATGGATGTATATACTAAATATACAATTTACTATATATGTAAAATCTAATAAAAACCTTTCAGACTCTTTGAAAATTTGGGTGTCGGGCGACAACACGGGTTGGCTGGCCCAAGAGCCGACCCTGTCTCTCATGCTTAACATGCCACAACCAAATGTTTGATTGGTTAGTGGGAGAAAAGGGACCCACCCCAACCTTTCGATTCATCCGACAAGGGAAGCAAAGGCTTACCCTTGCTTACCGCTTGCCATAACTCACTGAAAGCGAAGAAATGGAGCATGCCGATTCCCTGCATTGTTGCCCCACGTTGCCTATTATAGTTTGTCGCTCTATTCCGAGCAGCCTTATGTGCATGCCTTCTGCAAAATCTGTTATAAGAATAAACCATCCGAATAGAGTTTTAAACCATTACAGACTTATCTTCTTCTAAGACATTTTTAAACCTCGAGCTCGTCTTTTCTAATATTTAGAAATGATTTTATCAAAATACATATATCATTATTTAGGTATATAATATATATTATTTATTTATTTTAACCATAATATATATATATATATATATATATATATATATATATATATATATATATTACTCTTATTATGTAATATACACATATTTTATTAGAATATAAATTATTATTATTATTATTATTATTATATAAATATACACACACAATCAACTCATCTAGCCAAACAGCCCAAGTTTGGTATGTGAAGTTTGAGCTCGAGTTCATTTATTAGAAGAGCTTATTATTAGGCTTGAGCTTGTTAGCTCTGTGATAACTGCCAAATTTGCATGCATCCGTACAATTAATTAATCTTGATTAATGTTTAATGACTGTGCTGAATTACGATTAATAACTTGAACTGCTTTCTGATTATTGCTTTACACACACATGTGCATCACATATTGCAAATGACATATCACTGGCTGCATGCAAACATATAGACATAAATGATGCACAAAGCACAGTTAGCACAGTTAACAGACAAACCGGGAAGATGCTGACGAAGTTCAGGACATAGACAGACGTTGTTTTGAGACACAGTATGAGCCAGAAACCAAGTATTACACTAGTGCAGTGTGTAGGAAAGTAAGGATCACAATTCAGCATAAATCAGCAAAAATCAGCATTTTAACAAGCTAGTAACATGCAAAAATATGACTAAATGGTCCTGAATGCTTTCCTAAGTGTCGGGAATTAAAAGTGTCACAAAAGGGTACATAAAGAACACTAAACGGTATAGTTTGACACTTTAACGAACCGGTATCTAACCGAACAACCGAACACTACCCGAAACACCAAAATTACACTAGAAGCATTGTTTTAATATTTCTGAGCTAGTTATGATCCCTGAACACCCTAACACACTATATAACACCATATTAACTTAAACACTAAACACCACACTTGAAATCTAACTAGATTGCTTAACCATCCATTACATCTCAACTAATACCCCCCCCCCCCCCTTTGTGTGGACGGTTACAAGGGTGGACCCACCCTTGATTTCCCTTGATCTCATGAGATTTGTTAAGAGATATACTTCGCACCCCTAGAGTTCGAAAGTATACTTGGTTTAGTAGCATGTAAGTTAGATGACCCGTACTCGATAGAACTAGCTAAAGGGAAGCTTCGACGTGGTAAATGGGATGGATTGGTTGTCGAGCAATCAAGCGGAGATTGTTATCCGCGTCCCGATGGCGAACGAAGAAACGATCGTGATTCCTGAAGCAGGATACGCCCCTACGGATTATCAGTCGTTGAAGACACGAAAGTTTTCGCGCAAAGGATGTGTTTCCTTTTTCTTTTGGCTCATGACGTTGACAAGGAAGCCGAAGAACCTAAGCTCAAAGATACCCCTGTGGTAAGGGAATATCCTGAGGCCTTCCCCGAAGACTTGCCAGATTACCTCCTCAACAACAAGTCGAATTTTGCATAGATTTGGTTCCAGGCGCCGCGCCTGTAGCCAAGGCACCCCATCAACTTGCACTTCCTGAGACACAAGATTTGTCAACGCAACTTCAGAAGTTGCCAGATAATGGATTTTTAAGGAAAGCTTTTTTTTGCCCTAAGGAGTTTCAGTACTGTTCGTCAAGGAGAAGGACGATGATTTTCAAATAAGCATTAACTACCAGGAGCCGAACGAGCTAACCAACAAGAGTCGGTAACTCTTGCTGAAGATTAACTAATTATTTGTTCGCCTAACTGTGGGGATCCAACTACTATTTCGCGACTGATCGATGATCGAGTGTCATTAGCTGTGAATTCAGGAAGAAAGTATACCGGGGAAATTGTGGGACAATAACTTGTTTTAAACATACACAAAAATTGTGTTTCCTACACAATGCACAAAACAGTTTTACACAGAATACGAAACTTTGAGAATCTAGAAAACATGTACTTAGGACCTTTGGTGTCGCAACCCCCGATCCCTAATTTCCGGGAACGGGCGGCCGCGAGCCAGTTTCGGTGGTATCGCGTATTGTCTAATTTGGCAGTGGAATTTTCATCAGGACCGTAGTTAGGAAATATTTGATCAGAGTAAAATACCACATTTCCATAATATTAAATGCATGGGATAAAACCCAAGTTTGCAGTATACACATTTTCATAGGAATAAATCCTATTTTTATTTAACAAAAACATCTATTTTATTTTAGGTAACTTTATTGCCACTTTTCCAAGCCTTCAGTGCTGTCCAGCTGGCTTCTATTTGGCTTTCACATTTTGTTACCTGAAACGCTTTTAAAAACATTTTGTCAGTGGGAAATACTGGTGAGTGAATCCCAGTTTAATCAAGTTTTAATAAAAACCCTTGTACAGTATTGAGGGCGATCTTGCAATTACATTTGTTTCCAAGTTATATAAATTAATATCCATGGTACTGTCAGACCCGACTTGTGAAAATGTTACCCCTCGCAAGGTAGTAACATAACTTTGTATACAAAACCCCAACATACTCATGATAATTGTATTCTTACAAATACTCAATAACTGTTTAATATATAATTAATCGTGTGAGGTTTTGTAAAAACAATTTATAAAAAGGTTTACACAAAAAGAGGATTACTCACATTGCTGTCTTAGATTTTCTGTAAGGATTTCCTGGAAATAATCTATAAATTACACAAATGCACACGTGTTAGTATAATAACCCATTTTAACATTAGTAATATCCTCCCCGAGACGACATTCCAACGACTACGTCGGGCAGAACCACGACAGCCGTTACGGAACCCTAGATCAATCAGGCAGCGTATCTAATACGTATCCAGGGGTTATAATACTTACAACTGAGCAGAACTTCGCTATTTAGGGGGGTATTATACCCGAGATTATGCCTACACTTTAAGAAATTCGAGATTTGAGAAAGAAATGAACGAGCAGACTGAAGATCCAATGCCCTCTACTTATAGGGCCTGATTTTCACTTTTACGCGGCCCGCGTAAAGTGTAACAAAGGGGCTACGCGGCCCGCGTCAACGCTGGTCAACGGCGTAGGTGATCTGGGTCAGCTAGTAGGGTCGACATGTGTTGGGCCACGGGGCGGCCCAGGGTTCAGCCAACTTTTACCTTCTCGCGGCCCGCGTAAGGGTTGAGGTGTGGCTTACGCGACCCGCCTCAAACCCAAAAATCAGATTTTTAATTATTTTTGATAATATTCAAGGTATTCGGGGCCCGTTTTCGTGTATGGGGTGCATTTTAGGACATATTGGGAAATTTTAAAATATATTGGGGTGTCGGAAAAAATTCAGGAGAGTGTCGGTTTAAATTTAGGGTTGTTATATTTGGGAACCCAGGTCCGAACTCGTAAAGGTTGTTGTTTAGGAACCACACCTGTTAACTCAAGCAAACCCCATTATTCTGACATATATGCTACTTCAGTTAACCAAACAGAAAGTACTCAAATTTCTTTTGTTGAAATCTCCACTTTTGCTTCTAGCGAATAGATGTTTGCATCTCTACTCCCCTTAATGGTAGTTGCATCGCGTTAATTTTCTTCGCTGAGAGCGAACACACATTGCTTCGATACTTGGTCATTTCTTCATTTTAGCAAATACTCATTGTTTCATTACTTGGAAACTTATATGTCACGCATGCACCATTTGCTACGCATGTGGTTTCGTTTCGAATAAACGCTTCATTGAAGTCCAAACATTATTTTGCTAAAGCTAACTATTGGTTTATGATTCGAATAACCTACATTATTGTAATTGTTGGCTCCTTTGCTATCAAGTCAACACACTTTCTTGAAACTTATTTTCTTTCAAGTTACATTCATGGTTTATCTTCGTAACCATCCTGAGATTCCCTTGTTGATACATACGTTTATTGTCGGGTTACGCTGAAACCAAGTTCAATTGCTTGAACTTATCCATTTCGCATATTCAATTTAAGACGCCATATGATGTATTGAGAGCATCATATTCAAATATTTTTGCAAAGGTTCTTTTGTTTCGAGTCGTAGTAAACTTGATTGGTCTACGACTCCACTAAATCGTTTGTTGGTTTCGATACCTTGCGGTGATACTTTCAAAGAATTGAAGTTTGCGCTAATTTGGTTACACACCTCATACACGGATTTAATTTTCTATTTATTTGATCTAAATCCGTTTTGTTTATCACGATTAAAGCGGTCTCAACACAGTTGTGTGTTAAGATAATGGTACCTAGGTTCATTTCATATCACGGTGTATCTCCTAACGATTCTTTCATTATAAATTGAATACCTTGCAGAGTTTATTGCTTTCCATCTTCAATCAGAAACAATAGTTCTTTGATGTTCCATATTCGATTGAAAACCCCAAGACGCTGTTTAAATCAAATTTTCAGAGTTGTTTCAGTACACTTTCCTTTGATTTCAAGCACGATGAACTTGTTCGGTCACCGCTATTGTTGAAATTTGTAGCTTGTGCTAATCATGGTCAACCGTTTCACAAAACTACACATACTTTCGTTTGACTTGTCATTTAAACATTCCTAATGCAACTACGAATTAAGACAATGATACACCAGATTCACTTGTATTTCATTCGGTGTATTTTTCGCAATTCAAGAATGTCAACACACTAATCCTTACCATTTATTTTTTCGAAAGTTGACAGATCATTTTCATATTTAAGTTGTTAATTTTGAGTTCATATAACGGATGCTATGGTTTGTGAAAACTCGTTTACATATTGTGACCGATTGTTTGAGAATCCATTGGTCAAAACTCCTTTGTTACACCACTGTTAACTAAGTTACGCTAGATTATACATCTATACATCTCGTGCCCTTTGGCATCAAATGCTAGAACACATACCTTTTAACCATTGGGTTCTTGTTGTTGAAATATATCCCTGGATTCACCTGATGTGAATAAGATTTGATTCGGTTCTGTGGTTATCTACCCCATTATTATTCAAATACATACACGCTTAATGTAACCCTAAGGAGTTAAGGTAGTGTAAATTTCGAGGACTAAATTTTCTTAACAGGGGGAGAATGTGACAACTGCCAAATTTGCATGCATCTTTACAATTAATTAATCTTGATTAATGTTTAATGACTGTGCTGAATTACGATTAATGACTTGAACTGCTTTCTGATTATTGCTTTACACACACATGTGCATCACATATTGCAAATGACATATCACTGACTGCATGCAAACATATAGACATAAATGATGCACAAAGCACAGTTAGCACAGTTAACAGACAAACCAGGAAGATGCTGACGAAGTTCAGGACATAGACAGACGTTGTTTTGAGACACAGTATGAGCCAGAAACCAAGTATTACACTAGTGCAGTGTGTAGGAAAGTAAGGATTGTTTTAATATTTCTGAGCTAGTTATGATCCTTGAACACCCTAACACACTATATAACACCATATTAACTTAAACACTAAACACCACACTTGAAATCTAACTAGATTGCTTAACCATCCATTACATCTCAACTAATACCCCCCCCCCCCTTGTGTGGACGGTTACAAGGGTGGACCCACCCTTGATTTCCCTTGATCTCATGAGATTTGTTAAGAGATATGTTGTGTACTTAGTGGACATATTACCCAAAGGATTAAGAAGTGTTGGAAGATTATAAAGAAACCCACAAGACCATAAGCTCATCATCTTTCACACACTCCTTTCTCTCCCTCTCTTGCTCCCTCACGGCCGCAAACAACCTCCCCCATCACCACCATCTTCACTTCATGTTCAACCATTTCAAGGTGATCACAAGGTATTAGAAGCTAAGTTAAGAAGTTTGGAGCTTGTGGATCTTCAAGGACCTCTTCCATTTGCTATTATCCATCACCTTCATCATCTTCATCTTCATCTTCTAGTGTTCTTCCCTAGCCCTTGAGCTAGTAGTAAGATCTTCTACACACCATTTTACATCTTATTTAGTTGGTTAAAAGATGATGTATGTTACAAATCATGAAGAACACTAATGAACAAAAAGATGAACCTTCACATAAAGCTTAAAACCATAAGAATACATATTGTTTAGTGTTGTTTTGCTTCTTGGTGATTGATTATTTGTGTTTGTGATGTTAAACATCATATGGAACTTACTAGATTGTGATTGAACACATGATCTAGCAAGTTGAGGTGATGATCTTGTGAAAGACCAAGATGATCATACTTTATGTAGACATGAACTTGAATAATAAAAATTGTTTTCATATGTGATGATGATTTAAACACAATACAAGTCTTGTAAATGGATGATTTCCAAAATAGATTTCTCAAGAAACTAAGTTAAATAACAAGATTTACATAAACTTGGTTCGTACACAAACCAAACTTGATTTTAATGGTTAAACAAGTGTGAAAACACTTGTGTAACAAAAAGATTTCATAAAGAAGCATTTTTAGGAAATATGTTTGGAAGTTGTAAACACCCAACTTCTTTAAAAATGAAGTTTTTAAAGAAGTAAATACATTTTAAAGGGTAACTAAACCTACTAAACACACTACCAAGTTACTACAAGTTTTTATGAAAGTTCAAGTTCATGATTGTTATATAAATTGCATGATTTTGGCACTTGGTAAGTGTAGATTTAATTGTTGATTGTTGAGATGATTTTAAAAAGAAAATGATATGCTTTGATAGCATGGACACCTCCGTTTTTAGGGGAAACTATGACAAAATTTTCTAAAAATATAAACACTTAGAAAAATATTTTCAAACAAATATTTATAAGTATACTTTAACCAAGAATTTCCATATAAACTTTGCCATAATTTTTGTTACAAAAATGCAAATATTGGAGGTTGGTTTTGTGAATAAAAAGGACTAAATATGTATTTCAAAGATATACATTTAGAAGACCCATGTGTGTGATTGTTTGTATACTTTGTGTATTAGTTATATTATTTTAGGACTTGAAATAATATAACTTAACAAAATACCCGGAAATTTCAATCCAAAATATTACCAAAAATCATAAGGAATAAATGCTCAAGTTACACACATAATATTGGGGAACCGAACGAAAGAATGTAACTTACAAAATATTCCGGAAAATACATTTATAAATATATTTTTGGTAAATGATATTTTGGACACAAAGAAATGAAAATATGATTTTTATGAATATCACGAAGTTATATCATATTTTGACAAGAGGAAAATATATATATTTTGGCGATTAAAAATATATACGTGTTCTTGGAATTACTAGGAAATATAATATTTTTGGAAAAGATATATACTTTCTTGAATAGACTTGAAAAACATTATTTTATTTTATAAAAATAAGTTTATGTATATTTTCTAAAGTTAGACTTGAAAATATATTATTTTGGAACTACAAATATTTTTTCTAAGTAATAATTCTTAAATATATATATTTTGGGAAATATATATATATATATATATATATTAGGGGATTTGTATTAGAAATAATATTCTGGAAAGTCTAACACAAAATTAAGTATAAGAAATACTTAACGATTACAAGAAAATACGTATTCTCGTACGTATAAATCCACACCGGAATACGACACTGATACATGGCAAAAAATATACAAATAAACCCATCCTTGGGAAAGAAGTACAAGTATAAATACTTGAGAAGTATTATTGCAAAATATTGTTTAACAATTATTCCAAAAATTTATAAATATAATTTAAGTTAAAATATTAATTATTTTGACAATGATTATATAACCTGGAATAATAAAAGAAGCATAAAGAAACGTAACGCAAAAACATTAATACTAAGACAAGGCACGACCCGTTCGTCTAATAGACATTAGTACATTGTAGGTAGTCGTGTTTGCTGAAGGAACTTGAGTTACGATTATTGAAGACGCAAGACTGTGAGTTCATGACCCCCCGTTTTCTTTTAACTATTTTCAGTTTTATAACTTCGGGGGTGAAATACATGTTAAAAACTGTTTACGAACATTTTATGTGGTATGGTTAGCTAAGGAAGGGTACTGCTTGATCATGTGAGTGGTGGGTATGACACTTAAGGCCATTAATCCTCGTTGTAGGACCGAGGGACACGAGTGATAGATCTATTCGGGTGTAGCGAGCCCCACCCATGCGCACGCCGAATGAGCCATGTGGTGACTATGTCTTATTGATGAAATCTGCTAGGTTTGAGTTTTCCTGCATCACTTCACACATATCAATGGCCTTGCAAACCATTGGTGATCTGTTTTTCCTTGTTGCTTTCATACCGGGATTTATAAACTTACATACATACTTACAGTGATTTCAAAGGTTTACTCATACACACAAACAAACACATGAACTCGCTCAACTTTTGTTGATGTTTTCAAACTACATGTATTTCAGTGAATTAGTAAGTGGATCTGGCGGGCGTTGGAAGTTTTTATGCTGCGTCAGGAATAAAGATGTCATCCATGGTCTTTGAGTTTGGTCAGTGTGTCTTATTCCTGGACGAGACACGTCTTCCAAACCTTGGTGTTATTCAATATCTTCTGATGAGTCCTTAATGAACTCATAAACAATTTGTATGGTTTGTAAAACTTGAATTTGAAGTCTACGTTTCAAAACAATGTTGTTATGTTTTAAACTTATTTAATGGATGACGAATCTATGGTTTTATCATATAGTTGTTGTTATGATTGAATGCAATGGTATTAAGAAAGTCACACCATAATCACGCTTCCGCAAAAGTCAGGGTGTGACAGCTTGGTATCAGAGCTTCGATTGTAGCGAACTAGGATTCTTTCTCGAGTCTAGACTACAATCATTAGGCTCTCACGAAAATATTTCTACAACATGTTTTCATTGCATACACGAAACGACCAGATCCAGGAAAACAAACATTTTTACAAACAAAAGACACGAAACACATTTCAAAATTTATGTTTATGATTCAGTCTGAGAGACTGGATAATTCAGTTTGGGAAACTGGGAGTTTAGTCTGAGAGACTAGGGAGTTCAGTCTGGGAGGCTGGGAAGTTTAGTCTGAGAGACTAGGGAGTTCAGTCTGGGAGGCTGGGAAGTTTAGTCTTAGAGACTAGGGAGTTCAGTCTGGGAGGCTGGGAAGTTTAGTCTTAGAGACTAGGGAGTTCAGTCTGGGAGGCTGGGAAGTTTAGTCTGGGAGCCTAGGTGGTTTAGTCTAAGAGACTAGGAAGGATAAAAAGTTTCATGAAGAATAATGTGAATACGTGATTACATGATGAATTGTCCTTGTTTGCAATATGCTAAGTGTTAGTGATTACTATGAATATACATGCTATGATTATTATGTACCGGCACACATATCACCTTCCTCCGAGAAGTATCAGACATTGACGACCAAATGGCCACCGTCACAGATAATGAGATTGCACCTGCGCCGGAGATATTTACGTCAGACTCTGAGAGTGATCCTGACATGCGGTCTGAGGATGAGGATGACTTCCAACAGTTCGCGCTAACAGGCTTTGGTAATGCTTTACCCTTGCTGATGGCTTCCCTGACGAACATCCTTTCGTCATTCCTATTCTAGCCATGACCACCTTATCATTTGGACGCCCCGATGGCGAGCACATCGCGGCTCCGACCCTCGATGCCGTACCTCTCATGGTCATTCCTCCCGAGGATCTGCCCCTTTTGACGATTTGTTTGATGATAACATTGATTTGTTTGTTGATGATCCTCCTGTTAACGTCCAGGGTGATGGAGAGATAGCTGAGGATGTCATTGCTATTCTACCTCCTGAGATTCCTGCCATTAAAGTATCCTCTGCTTCCATTTTACACTCGATTTCAGACTCTTTTGAGTCTGTGACAATTGCAGTTTTACAGACGACTGGATTGCATCTTTTTACTACTGACTCAGACAACAACGCCGCCATGTCTGCACTATCACCTGCTCGAGATCCCACACCTCCACATGACCCAAAGCCTGATCCTGAGCTAGCTCCTGTCCCTTTTGGGTCAGCCTGATGTTGTACCTATTGATCTTGAGCCGATTCCTGATCCTGACCATGTTTCTTTTGGTTTACCAGACATTGCACCCCCTTATACCTGATCCAGTTCCTGCACCTGTTGATCCTCCTTTTGTTGAGCTATTTATTCCACCACCTGCACCCGCTAATGTTGCTCCTCTCCCTCTTGTAGAATCCGATAACCATCGCACTGAATTGCCGATTGTTTTTCCTTCAGGACATTCCTGCACCCCGTTCAGGGGAAGGTACTCAAGGTCAGCACCCACGTGACGATCCTTTTGCTTCAGCAGCATTTTACACAGATCCTTCAGGCTGCACCGTTTACTCCTTTCATTTATTCACCACTGGACGAGCCATACCGATGGTCCCTGCCGTACACTATACTGATTTCGGACCCCTACCATCCCTCACATTATGAAGGCTACACACGGGATGAGTTGCTCCTGTTACTTCAGCTACAGTTTAAGGTTTTGAGTTATAGAGTTTGGAGCTTGAGCTGACGCCACGTCCCCCACTATGTCTATTGCCAGTATACTTTGGTCCTCCACATTCATCACTGTCTCCTTGTGCACTCTCACCTGCTGCCATTACACCTTTCTTAGGTTTTGATGCTCGTTTCTTTTCTATCAAGCAGCAGATCAGATACTTACTTTGCCGTATATACAAGCTCGAGGAGAAACTCGCACATGTTAGCAGTTGCTTTTCTTCCCTCCTCCACCTCAGTCATCAGTATAGTTGGTTTTGGTTTTATGTGGATTGCATTACTTATGGGTAAAAACACTACTAATAAGTCGAGATTGTGAAGACTTTTTGAAGACTACTTTTGACCACGTGATTTTGATACACTGATAGACTAATTGGGCAAGGGTAGGGTGACCCTGTGTCTCATTTGATGTGATACACTTTGTAGACAATGTGATTGTGGTCGAAAAATAATGAAAGCCCAATCGTCATATTCCCCATTAAACATGTAACAATACTTTTTGGTCAATGACTAATGAAAGCTCAGTCGCTATGTCCTCACAAAGCACATTGTTGATCTGCGTGTTTGTGCTATAAATATGATGCTACGTGCTTACTTGTTATGTTCACACCTACATATTTGTGCTATAATTGTGAGGTTATATGATTGCTTGCTATGACGATTACTTATATACATATGTATACGCACCTCCTAGGTCTTATTCGTTAAGTAGAGGCTTATGTGCCTGTGTCCTTAATAAGACTTGACCTAACCAATCTTCTTCTTAGAAGATGTCAATTCAAAGGAACCCCGATACCAACAACCCTCTGCCGACGACAGAGGCGGAATTACAAGAGCACATCTCACAGGCCATCGCACAGCACGGGGCCCTTCGTTCTGAATGCAGCGGAGGTACCTCAGGAAATAACCCACCCAACGGTAATGTTTAGTCACTTAAGACACATTACAAAACATTTGGACATTTCCAAGAGTGCTTTGCTAATGCCTTATGTGAATGATGTTACTTATGTCGCAGGCTGCACCTACAAGCAGTTCTTGAACTGCAAGCCCCGGGATTTCGACGGCACTGGGGGTGCCATAGCTTTTGTGCGTTGGGTTGAGAAGACGGATTATGTTTTGCGATTAAGTAAATGCGCCCCGAACATCAGGTCACGTACATAGCTGGACTGTTTGTAGATGGGGCTCTGTCATGGTGGAACCTTCAGGTTCAGACGTTGGGCGAGACTGCTGCGTATGCTTTGACGTGGGACGAACTAAAAGAACTGATGCGTAAGAGATATTGCTCGAGGGCAGAAGTCCAGAAGTTGGAGACTGAACTATGGAACTTGAAAATGGAAGGTTCAAAGATAGCTGAGTATGTGCAGAGATTTCACGATTTGTCACAAGTTGCTTCGCGTCTGGTGGAACCAGAGTTTAAGAGGATCGAACGCTTCATCAGGGGATTGGCACCTCAGATTCTAAGTCTGGTGACAACATCTAAACCTCCAACGATCACTGATGCTATCGACTTAAGTGTGGCGCTCACTGAAGAAGCGGTTAGTCTAGGAAAATTTTCCACTTCTGAAGAGAAAAAGGAGACTCCTGTAGAGCCACCTGGAGATAACAAGAGGAAGCTCACAAATTTCAAGAAGGGTACTCGGGAGAATAGTAAGAACAGGGTCAAAAAGGGAAAAGAATACATGGGTATCCTACCTAAGTGCGACAATTGTCGACGTTATCATATCGGGCGATGCAGATATGGAAGATCTGAAAACTGTGGCAAAGTGGGGCATGTCAAGGAGACTTGTAGGCAAGGTACTGAACGTGAAAATGAAGGCCAACTTGGTAGCGAAAATCACGAAGGGAACAACGACAACGACAATTATCAAGGCAGGACGAGTGACAAACAAAAACGTGCTCAAGGTTGTTTTAACTGTGGAAGCAAAAAGCATTTCAGAAGATACTACCCTAAAAACAATCAGGCACAAGGGTGAAAGCTCAACACCAGAGCTAGGGAGACACGCCAGGAATCCAAGCGTGGACATCGGTACGTCCCATACTAGTCAACATTATGCATCTGTGCTGCTAGATACTGTTGCTAATTTTAGCTTCCCACCTCTAGAGTTTGAAAGTATACCTGGTTTAGTAGCAAGTAAGTTAGATAACCCGTACTCGATAGAACTAGCTAAAGGGAAGCTTCGACGTGGTAAATGGGATGGATTGGTTGTCGAGCAATCAAGCAGAGATTGTTATCCGCGTCCCGATGGCGAACGAAGAAACGATCGTGATTCCTGAAGCAGGATACGCCCCTACGGATTATCAGTCGTTGAAGACACGAAATTTTTCGCGCAAAGGATGTGTTGCCTTTTTCTTTTGGCTCATGACGTGGACAAGGAAGCCGAAGAACCTAAGCTCGAAGATACCCCTGTGGTAAGGGAATATCCTGAGGCCTTCCCCGAAGAGTTGCCAGATTACCTCCTCAACAACAAGTCGAATTTTGCATAGATTTGGTTCCAGGCGTCGCGCCTGTAGCCAAGGCACCCCATCGACTTGCACTTCCTGAGACACAAGATTTGTCAACGCAACTTCAGAAGTTGCCAGATAAGGGATTTTTAAGGCAAGCTTTTTTTGCCGTAAGGAGTTTCAGTACTATTCGTCAAGGAGAAGGACGATGATTTTCAAACGAGCATCAACTACCAGGAGCCGAACGAGCTAACCAACAAGAGTCGGTAACTCTTGCTGAAGATTAACGAATTATTTATTCGCCTAACTGTGGGGATCCAACTACTATTTCGCGACTGATCGATGATCGAGTGTCATTAGCTGTGAATTCAGGAAGAAAGTATACCGAGGAAATTGTGGGACAATAACTTGTTTTAAACATACACAAAAATTATGTTTCCTACACAATGCACAAAACAGTTTTACACAGAATACGAAACTTTGAGAATCTAGAAAACATGTACTTAGGACCTTTGGGAACCCAGGTCTGAACTCGTAAAGGTTGTTTCTTAGGAACCACACCTGTTAACTCAAGCAAACCCCATTATTCTGACATATATGCTACTTCAGTTAACCAAACAGAAAGTACTCAAATTTCTTTTGTTGAAATCTCCACTTTTGCTTCTAGCTAATAGATGTTTGCATCTCTACTCCCCTTAATGGTAGTTGCATCGCGTTAATTTTCTTCGCTGAGAGCGAACACACATTGGTTCGATACTTGGTCATTTCTTCATTTTAGCAAATACTCATTGTTTCATTACTTGGAAACTTATATGTCACGCATGCACCATTTGCTACGCATGTGGTTTCGTTTCGAATAAACGCTTCATTGAAGTCCAAACATTATTTTGCTAAAGCTAACCATTGGTTTATGATATTGTTGGCTCCTTTGCTATCAAGTCAACACACTTTGTTGAAACTTCTTTTCTTTCAAGTTACATTCATGGTTTATCTTCGTAACCATGCTGAGATTCCCTTGTTGATACATACGTTTATTGTCGGGTTACGCTGAAACCAAGTTCAATTGCTTGAACTTATCCATTCTGCATCTTCAATTTAAGATGCTATATGATGTATTGAGAGCATCATATTCAAATATTTTTGCAAAGGTTCTTTTGTTTCGAGTCGTAGTAAACTTGATTGGTCTACGACTCCACTAAATCGTTTGTTGGTTTCGATACCTTGCGGTGATACTTTCACAGAATTGAAGTTTGCGCTAATTTGTTTACACACCTCATACACGGATTTAATTGTCTATTTATTTGATCTAAATCCGTTTTGTTTATCACGATTAAAGCGGTCTCAACACAGTTGTGTGTTAAGAAAATGGTACCTAGGTTCATTTCATATCACGGTGTATCTCCTAACGATTCTTTCGTTATAAATTGAATACCTTGCAGTGTTTATTGCTTTCCATCTTGTCACAACCCCCGATCCCTAATTCTCGGGAACGGGCGGCTGCGAGCCAGTTTCGGTGGTATCGTTGTAATGGTCTAATTTGGCAGCGGAATTTTCATCAGGACCGTAGTTAGGAATTGTTTATCAGAGTAAAACCACCATATTTTATAATATTTAAACAAATGGGATGAAACCCAAGTTCATAGTACACACGTTTTCATAGGAATAAATCCTATTTTATTTAATAAAACATCTATTTTATTTTAGGTAACTTTATTGCCACTTTTCCAAGCCTTCAGTGCTGTCCAGCTAGCTTTTATTGGCTTCACACTAAGTTACCTGAAACACGTGTTTAAAACATTTTATCAGCAAGAAATACTGGTGAGTGAATCCCAGTTTAATCAAGTTTAAATAAAAAGTCACAGTGAACAATATTGAGAGCACATCCGCAATTATATTTGTTTCCAAGATATACCAGTTAACATCAGTGGTACTGTCATACTCAACTTGTGGAAATGTTACTCCTTGACCAGGTGGTAACAAATTTTGTATACAAAACCCCAACATACCCACTATAATTGTATTCTTACAAATACTCAATTCGGTTATTCGCATGGAAAGATATGTAAGGTTTTGTAAAACAGTTCACAAAAAGGTTTACAAAAAGTGGATCAACTCACAAAAAGGTTTACACAAAAAAGAAGGATTACTCACATTGCTATCTTAGACTTCACGTGAGGGTTTCCTGGATATAATCTATAATTTATACAAATATATATTGGTTAGTATCATAACCCTTTAAAGAATATAAATGATACCCTCCCCGAGACGGTATTCCAACAACTACGTTGGGCAGAACCACGACAGTTGTTACGGAACCCTAAATCAATCGGGCAGCGTAACTATTATGAAACCGGGGTTATAATACTTACAACGGAGCAGAACCTCGCTAATTAGGGGTATAGTACCCGACTATAATGCCTCTAATTCAGAAAGTGAGATTGAGAATGAAATTGTGAGCGAACTGAAATGAGATCCGATGCCATCTATTTATACATGCTGAATTCGACTTTCAGGCGGCCCGCGTAAGGTAAGGCAAAGCCTTACGCGGCCCGCATTGACTCTAGTCAACTCAGTAGCTTAGCTGGGTCATCAACTAGGTTCGACACGATATCGACACGTGTCAGCTCCAAGATGCGCCACCATTTAGAACACGCGCGGCCCGCGTCAATTATGGAGAACTCTTACGCGGCCCGCTTGAACTAAAGGTTTCAGCGGAGTCAAAGTCTGGTCTTGATACGGCCCGCGTGAGATTGAGGTGGGATCCTACGCGGCCCGCCTCAACTCAGAATTCAGATTTTATATTTTATTTCTAATACTATAACATATTTCGGGTTTGGTTTTCACATACTGGGTGTAATATAAGACATATAAGGGTATTTAAGATATAATGGGGTGTCGGAAAATATTCGAGGGTGTCGGTTTTCTTGAGGGTTGTTACATTCTCCCCACCTTAATTTAGAGCTCGTCCTCGAGATCTACTGGAATAAATGCGGATATTTCTTTTCATTTGTAGAAAATGAGCTGACTTGATTAGTCTATCTACAATCACCCAGATTGTATTATTTTCTTTCTTAATAAACTTAAAGTGCGTGCATATGTCTTGCATGATCCTTTTTACTTTTAGAGTAAATTAGAATATCATCTATGAATACAATTATGAATTTATCCAAATATGGCTTACATATTTGGTTCATCATGTCCATAAATGCAGCTGGGGCATTGGTTAAACCAAATGACATGACAGTAAATTCATAATGACCATACCTTGTTCTAAATGCGGTCTTAGGAATGTCCTCTTCCTGTACCTTTAATTGATGATATCCTGACCTTAAATCGATCTTTAGAAAAATCGAGCTCCTTGTAGTTGATCAAACAAATCATCGATTCTCGATAATGGGTACCGATTCTTAATCATGACTTTGTTTAATTCACGGTAATCAATGCACATACGCATTGATCCGTCCTTCTTTTTAACGAATAATATCAGCGCTCCCCATGGCGACGAACTCGGCTGTATGAATCCTTTTTCCAACAATTCATCTAATTGTTTCTTTAATCCTGCATTTTGGCGGGTGCCAAACGGTAGAGTGCTTTGGCAATGTTTCTGGTAGTAGGTGAATTCTGAATTTAACTTATTTGTCTGGAGGTAGTCCTGGTAATTCTTCTGAAAAGACATCTGAAAACTGAGATACTACTGGAATGTCTTTTAGTTCTTTTCCTTTAGTGTTAGTGATTATAGAAATCAAATACACTATAGAACCTTTTCTTATAAAACTTGCAGTTTTCATCACAAAGATGAATTTTTGTGGATCTAGATGGCTTATTTCCTTTAATTGTGATCGTTTTACCTTTAGATGAATTTACTTGAATTGACCTTTGATCACATAAAATACTGGCTTTATTGGCTATTAACCAATCCATTCCTAAAATAATATCAAATCCGGCTATATTCATTGGATAAAGGTTTGCCCTAAACGTTTGATTTAAAATTTCTATTCTTGCTCCCTGCAAGATTTCAGAAATCCTAATGGTTTCTCCATTGGCTGTCTCTACTAAGCATTCGTGTGGTAGTTTAGTTAATGACTGATTTAGAAATTTGCAAAACGATGTATTAATAAAACTTTGGTTTACACCAGAGTCAAATAATACTTTTAGCAAAAGACATCATTAACCAGAAACGTACCAGCGATGACATCTGGAATCATCTTGGCTTCATTTGCAGTCAGAACAAATGCTCTAGCATTTTTAGTATTCTTGTTATTCGTAGCTGGAGCCAGTTTTGGACAGTTTGGCTTGATATGACATTTTTCTCCACAGTTAAAACACAATCCATTACTGGATTTCCTCCTGCAGTTCTCTTCATTGTGTCCTGGTGCTTTGCAGAAATTGCAGTGGTTGGAGCATTTTCCAGAATGCTTCTTTTTGCAGATCCCGCAATACGGTGCAAAGGTAGAATCTACGTTCCTATGATTGAAATTCCCAGAACGAAATTCTTGAGTAAGTCTTTGGGTTAAGTTTCTCCTCTGATCTTCTTCTCTAGTACGAACTAGTTCATCAGTCAAGGTATTGGCTAGTTCTACGGCTTCTTCTATGGTTTGGGGTCTGGTTGCCTTGACTACATGTCTAATTTCTCCAATTAATCCCCAGATGTAACGGGAGATTAATACCGGTTCTGGTGATGAAAGGGTTGGCACTATCCTAGCATATTCAAAGAATGTAGTAGTGTACCCTTTACTATCTACACCAGTCATCCTAAGGTTGAGGAACTTGTTTGCTATCTGTTCCTTTTCATTGGGTGGGCAGAATTTCCTTTCTACCTTTTCTTTAAATTCTTCCCATTCCATACTATAGGTTTTACCACTTCCTCTTGTCTGAAGGATAGTGTTCCACCATTCTAATGCTGCATTCTTAAACAGATTAGAAGCAAACAATATCTTGTCTTCTTCAGCACACTTACTTATCCTTAAGACTGCCTCAGTCTTCTCTATCCAGCGTAAGGTTGCAATGGCCCCTTCATTGCCCGAGAATTCCATTGGTTTACAAGACCAGAATTCTTTATAAGAACAACCATAAGGCATGATTCTTCTTCTTTTGGGAATAAGCATTTGAAATACTGGTCCATTGTTTACACTGTTTTCTGGTTCAACGGGTCGCTTACTGCTATGCTTACTTTTATTATCAGCATCCTTAACAGTTTGAAGAATAAATGGCATAGCATCTATAATTCCCTGTGCCACTATGTGTTGGATAGCACTATTATCCATTTGATTTCCATTGTTATTGATACTCGGATTATCATTAACCACGTTAATGTTACTCTGGTTATCGTTATTCAGATTTCCTTGATTTTCTTCGTCGGCCATCTGAATTTTAAACATTTATCTCATATTAATATCACAATTAATATCTTACTATAGTTAATCCCATGATACGCAGTTTTGCCAAAAGCGTAGATCATTGCTACTTTACTCTTTTCATATACTTATGCGTCTATTACACACTAGTACTGAAATAAAATTATAATACCAATAGAAATAAAAACACACTAGTAGTAGTATGCATCCGTACACACATATTTTATTTTATTTCTCATTATCAATTTTTTTTTTAGGATCTTTTGGATTTCCTCATATATGTAATTTACATATTGTAATATACAGACCATTCATAAGGTCAAAGTATTCAACAGATTCACAAATCAGATATCAGGTCATAGTATTATTTAGGGAATTCCATTATCATAACATATACCTCATCTCACCCGATCTTGTCGGAGAGGTAATCTCATCTCACTCAGTCTCGCCGGAGAGGTAACCCCATCTCACCCGGTCTCGCCGGAGAGGTAACCTTATCTCACCCGGACAAGCTGGAGAGTCTACCGCACCATGCCCAGTTTTACCGGAGAGGTAATTATCATAGTATTTTCCACCCATAAACTTATTTCAAATCATGATCTTAAAAAGGCATCATTCATTATGGTTTACATCAAGAAACAAGGAAATTAGTATTCTCATGAGGAATCATATTCTAGAACCGAGTAGTATCAATAAACAAGAAATAACAGTGGCCAAGTGTTATTGCTTATTTATCATACAGGCACTGTTCTAGTCATTATCTTCACATGATACCAATACCCATCATACTTTATTTATGCAAGCAATTGGTTTATCTCAAAGCTTCATATTAAGGCATAGCATTAAAAATTTTCTTGTACTTCTAGGCCTTATTCTAGTTTTATTGGTTCACTTTTGTTGTTCATCCGAATGTTTATTTATCATAAACGAATATCTAGTACAATTATACGAACAGATTAATTAAAATGAAATATTGTGATTTATATATTTATTACAAACTAGAACTGAAATTCGAAATATATTATTGGTTATACATCCGTAACTTATTTTAGTCTAACTAGGTTATAGGAATATTATGCTCAACACACTTTATATAAGGTTTATTCTATCTCTTTCTTCTCACTAGGTGGTTATCAAATGAACGAAGTTCTTTTAAAGTTTCTAGCTCGTAGGTGGTATGGGTGCTGGCACTGATTTGACGATTCAACTATAAGTAAACATTTACTGCTGTAGTGGCTAACATGTAGAGATTTGACCATTTTTCGTCTAATTTATCTTTCCAAGGTGGGTTACTGCCTATTTTCTGGGTTTCCTGAGACTTTTTCATATTCTCTTGACTTTTTCTAAGAATCCGGCTTCTTTTACTAGGGGTAAGTGGATTTTCATACTGTGCTTTACGGACAAATATTTCTTCCTCAATATCTGTAACACCCTAGTTTCTATTTAACGGTTTTACGCGTAAATACCAACAATTAGATGTGTAGTTAAGACTACACATGCTATAAAAATACGGGTTTGTTGAAACTTTTACAAATCATGAGTTATTCTACATCACGTGGTTGAATTCATTGTTTAAAAATTACAACGTAGCAAAGTGCGAAAGCGTGTGTCTTTATCGTGTTCGGTTCTTCGTTGAGCTTGATCGTCTTCCGGCATCCAAGGTGTACCTACATTTCATAAACATGAAATGCTTTAGTCATACAGGGCTTAAAACGTATTTAAACGAGTCCGAGAAACAATTTATAACAAAAACAAAGTTTTCAATCTGGCCACCACCGTAAATTACGGTGGAACCGTAATTTACGGTGGCCTCTGGTTATTTAAGTTTCCACCGTAAAACAGTAGAAGCCTACCGTAAATATATTAGCTCCACCGTAAATTACGGTGGCACCGTAATTTACGGTGGACCCTGCATTCCAGCTTTTCATTTTTGCCGTAACTTGACACGAAATCTTTCGTATCTTTCAAACTGCTTATCCGATTGACCTACCGTTTCTTCCTATGTGTTTGTAATTTGATTCTCCATCATTTGGAGTTAAAATCCGACATTCGGCTTAACAAAATTTAAGACTTCTAAGTCTTCGGCTTATTACCCTTTATACCAAATTTTGTCCCGGTTATGCATTTTATCAAACAAACGTATTTATTTGATTCCTATATTTGATACACTTCATCAAATAATTTTGATATACCATATTAGGTTCTAATCATAGGTTTATTACACAAATTAAACCCGTTTTCACTAGTATGCTTATTTTGACCCGTTAAGGATATTTTAAGCATTTTTAAGCTCAATTTCGCTTTCATTCTAATCTAGCGTTGTAACCTATATCTCTTATCTAGTACTCTTCCATCACAACTAAATGTGTGTTGGATTTAAAGTAGATATCTATGTGTTCCGAATTTATACTTCTTGAAATATCATTTTACGGCAAAGACTCATATGGAGTCTTTTGGCCCAAGAATTACATCTTTCACTACCCATACTCGTTCTAAACTTTTGTTTAATCATAAGACTCCTTTCCAAACAACCTCTAAGAGTTGTTTGTTCAATTTAGCCTACAAGGGCGTTTTGGTCGATTTTGGTCCTTCTTTTACAATGAAGGGCTATCACCAATTATTCGACCAAATTAGCACTTTTACATACATCATAAATATGCGTACCTGGCTCGGATCAACATTTAGACCCAATTTTAATACCTTGCTTTATATTCGCTAATTAAGAACGATGCGAATATCCATTGGATATCTATTCCTGTAAGCATATGACTCGACAAAAGAATCATTAGTCTATATAGTCAAAAGGTGTTGTCTACACCTTTTGACCCGTTTGGCCGAATTGACCATTTATCTTTGCGAAATGATATTTATTATCATCTCCTCTACATGACTCTTCCCGTTTAACACCGTACAGTAATTTTAAATATAAACCGTGTATTTCTTTCGACATAATATGACCAATTTATCGATTTACTTCTTTTTAACCATTATTATGGTTTCTATCATCTTTGATTTTCTTGTTCCGTTCGACTACACGACGGAACATCATATTTCAATTGTTTAGATATCTCATTCATAATTTATATGATAAGAAAACATTCCACAATTTAAGACTAGTGTAAGCTATACTTACCTTGCATCCGAATTACGCTTTTCCTTCATACTTGCTTCGTTTGACCCGCTTCCTTTCCAAGCCTCCACCTAGCTTGTCAAGCGTCAAACTATCATCATGATTCGTAAGACGGTTATATTAGTCATCATTAATTATGACTATTCTATCTTACATATTTTCTATCACAATTACCATTCGATCTTATTAATGGTCGGTTTGACTATTTAAAAGTCAAATCACCAATTAACACATATGATTGCACTATCAAGTTCACAAGACTCAATTAGGCACATTATCAACACTTAGTTCTCATTTAGGCATTTTAACAAACACCTAATGTGCATAATTTTACATATTTACTAACTAGTTCCTAACTAGTTATTTTTACCAAGATTAACATCAAAATCACCACTTAGTGGACATCATCTTTTGAGGTGACAAATTAACTAACATGTCATCAAATTCCTACCTCAAGTAATGATAAATCAACATGTAAATTTCAGTCATTATAAGCATATACCCACTTTGATCATCAAAATCATGGTTTAACTCTTATGTCTAGACCCACTTCTAGTTACTTATGAACTCTTAACAAAATCTCTAATTTGCTCAAGTAGTTCATTCTTATGAGTTAGTATGATGTTTATAAACACCATTAGAACATCAATTTCATCAATTCAACCAAAACCCACTTAGCTCATAATAGGGTAATTATCAAATCCCTTGTTTGACAACAATTCATCAAGATTTCTTCTAGGGTTTGCTTCTAAACCAAGATATAATCAAAATAACACTCATAGATTTAACATTCATTCCAGAATTTCGATTATGATTGTTCATCATAATCTCAAAGTATCACCAAATCTGAAAATTCGACATACCTTGTGATCCCCACGACTAGGTGATCATTTATATGCCTTCATGCATCGATTTGGGTTTTGATTTGAGCTTCAATTTGTTGATTTTCTGTGTTTTAGGGTTAAAGCTTGGGACCTCCCCTTGTCTGGTTGAAATCGCAGAACACACACCACGTATGTGTGTGTTTTGTGTTTACTACTTTATTTAATTGAAACTTTAATTCAATTGTCCATGTTTAGTCCCTTCACTTTACACAAGTTATTTAAAGGGTATCTTAGCCACATTAGTTCTATTCTGTCAAGACATTAACTAACTAGGTTAATACTCCTAGTTACTTGGTGGGTTCCGGGAGTTATAATCCGTAGTATTTTAAGTCCCGTTAACTCGGGCTCTTATAAACTCAATTCATTAAAACTTTGTTTCGCTTGTATTTAATATTAGGATTTCTTATTAAATCCCGAATATTTACCGGGTTATTTTTACTACTAGCGGCACTTTACCCGTCTTTTAGTATTAACATGGGTTAATTACCAAACCCGTTTTCGGGGTGTTACAAGTCTACCCCCCTTAAAGAGGTTTCGTCCTCGAAACCTTTTCTTACTTAATTTATCGAGTTCAACTCCATGTATTTGCTCTCGATAATCAATTAAGCATTTCTCATAACTTAACAGATTGTTAGTTTTACCAGAAAAGTATGGTAATATTTTTTTTTTGGTTATTAATCATCTACGTATCTTACATGACATAATGCGACTGGAAATAACGTAATCTCGTTATTTCCACTAGTTTAATTAACTTAGCGATATTCCTCGCTTTCATATACTATCGAATTCTTTATGAATCCATTACTTTTATCACTTGCTTGGTTATAATGTGATTTTACTTCACATTACATTTACTAACCGTGATCGTGTCACATCATGTTTAATTTGTATCAACCTTTCATTTTTGAGAATATCACTTTTCGAATATATCATCTTGCGCCTATCAGTGTCAAGACTTGTATCTTTCATGCTTACTATTTAAATTCCTATCAGAATTTATGTTTATAAAAAAAAAATTATTTCTTACTAAAACCGAAGTTTTAGTTTTAGGATCTTTTCTTTAACTTGTGTCAATCATCCATACCGGGATATTAACAGTCCGTAATTTAATCCTTTACAGTCCTAGTTTTTATGCGGGGATTCTTAACTGATTTCCTCGCTTTATTCCATTTAACCCGTAGGTTTAATCACTTAGCCTTATGGGCTATTTTTGATTAGACATTCACCTCTTTAAGGCGAAGTCCTTATAACTTCTTTCTAATCATGACCCGTGGGTCGTTTTAGTCCGTATATCTCTCATTTGTTTATAACCCTAAAGGTTATGTTGATCCCGTAGATCACTCTTTTTACTCGTGTCTTATTAAAATATATATTTGGTGTCAAAGCACTCTTTTTACGTTTGAAATTCATTTGTCTCAAGCTTACCGTTATCCGGCTTGCGCTTACTTACGCCTTCAAGCATTATACTTTATTCAACCCGTTCAATCTCAAAATAGTTGAATATAATTATCAGAATTTCTGTTTACGAAATTTTTATGGTCTTTTAGTCCTAACTCATAATCCGAGTCTTTTGACTTTAAATTCATGTTCTCGTTTCTCGGTTTACGCATGTGTTTAATTCTTACCCATCAACCGGGTGTTTTACCAAAGTCGTTATTATTGCAATCCTCCCGGTATGCATTAAGACCTCGCTTCATTTTTATATTCTGACTTTGTCTTTAAGTTCGACGTTTTACAAAAATGACCCGTTAAGGGACATATTTGCATTTTCCGGGTTCGAGTGCAAGTACACTCCCTCCCATTGCTTGTCTAGATCATTTTTTTTTCATGTTTGCGTTTTCTGGGTTCGAGTATAAGTACACTCCCTCCCAATACTTGTCTAAATCATTTTACATGCTCGTGTTTTATGGGTTCGAGTGTAAGTACACTCCCTCCCAATACTTGTCTAAATCATTTTACATGCTTGCGTTTTATGGGTTCGAGTGTAAGTGCACTCCCTCCCAATACTTGTCTAAATCATTTTACATGCTTGTTTGTCCCTTCGCTCGGGCTCATTATCCTGATGTAATACGCTTCAGTCACTCGGTTGTGCGTTTACATTATTATCAAATATTTTGCTTATCTGATTCATTTGGGTACTTTTTAATTAGTCCCATTTACTCCGCCCTTACTACATCGGATGTAAATGTGTCCGCTATAAGAAACTCGTGGCATCATATGCCACTACTTACTTGGCCAGAGTAAGCGATTTAACACATGACGTACACAACCTTTTTATAGTTTTCACATCACGCCCTATGCAAGTATCGCCTCTATTCAGTTTTCTTGGAAATTATATCCTGGATATGTATTTCTGTTCAGGCTTTCCAAGTTTCTAATTTACCCATGCAACAATCATTCTCTACGTGTTTGTTGCATATTGCTAATTGTGCGATTATTTAAAATGTGCACCTGGTAATGTTTGCCCTTACGGGCGTTCCTTGCTATTAACCTTGTTCGCGACCGTTACGCGATTTTGGTCCTTGATGAGTATGCTCTTCCTGTCATACCTCGTACCGTTCCATCATCATATCCATAATTCGTTCAACTCCCGTCATCTTCAGACGCGAGTGTCCTTCAATTAAAACATTCACAAGAGTTAGTAATGTCAGCTTCAATAATCGCCCGTATTATAATACAAGGCTTTTTCTACTATACGCGTCAACGCGCGTATTTTCGTCAACCATATCAATCATTTTAAATTGGGGTAACATATACCACACGATATCTCTATGTGCTGTTTACAACACTCTAGCATACTAACTATTAACGTACTTGTACTTACCGGATTTGCGATCAAGCCTCGAACCGAACACTATTCTTTGTCAAGAGCATAAGGTTTAAGTCCAAGCATGGTTCCTCCCCACCATACTCGAATCTCTTAAACCAACGCTCTGATACCAACTTGTAACACCCTAGTTTCTATTTAACGGTTTTACGCGTAAATACCAACAATTAGATGTGTAGTTAAGACTACACATGCTATAAAAATACGGGTTTGTTGAAACTTTTACAAATCATGAGTTATTCTACATCACGTGGTTGAATTCGTTGTTTAAAAATTACAACGTAGCAAAGTGCGGAAGCATGTGTCTTTATCGTGTTCGGTTCTTCGTTGAGCTTGATCGTCTTCCGGCATCCAAGGTGTACCTACATTTCATAAACATGAAATGCTTTAGTCATACAGGGCTTAAAACGTATTTAAACGAGTCCGAGAAACAATTTATAACAAAAACAAAGTTTTCAATCTGGCCACCACCGTAAATTACGGTGGAACCGTAATTTACGGTGGCCTCTGGTTATTTAAGTTTCCACCGTAAAACAGTAGAAGCCTACCGTAAATATATTAGCTCCACCGTAAATTACGGTGGCACCGTAATTTACGGTGGACCCTGCATTCCAGCTTTTCATTTTTGCCGTAACTTGACACGAAATCTTTCGTATCTTTCAAACCGCTTATCCGATTGACCTACCGTTTCTTCCTATGTGTTTGTAATTTGATTCTCCATCATTTGGAGTTAAAATCCGACATTCGGCTTAACAAAATTTAAGACTTCTAAGTCTTCGGCTTATTACCCTTTATACCAAATTTTGTCCCGGTTATGCATTTTATCAAACAAACGTATTTATTTGATTCCTATATTTGATACACTTCATCAAATAATTTTGATATACCATATTAGGTTCTAATCATAGGTTTATTACACAAATTAAACCTGTTTTCACTAGTATGCTTATTTTGACCCGTTAAGGATATTTTAAGCACTTTTAAGCTCAATTTCGCTTTCATTCTAATCTAGCGTTGTAACCTATATCTCTTATCTAGTACTCTTCCATCACAACTAAATGTGTGTTGGATTTAAAGTAGATATCTATGTGTTCCGAATTTATACTTCTTGAAATATCATTTTACGGCAAAGACTCATATGGAGTCTTTTGGCCCAAGAATTACATCTTTCACTACCCATACTCGTTCTAAACTTTTGTTTAATCATAAGACTCCTTTCCAAACAACCTCTAAGAGTTGTTTGTTCAATTTAGCCTACAAGGGCGTTTTGGTCGATTTTGGTCCTTCTTTTACAATGAAGGGCTATCACCAATTATTCGACCAAATTAGCACTTTTACATACATCATAAATATGCGTACCTGGCTCGGATCAACATTTAGACCCAATTTTAATACCTTGCTTTATATTCGCTAATTAAGAACGATGCGAATATCCCTTGGATATCTATTCCTGTAAGCATATGACTCGACAAAAGAATCATTAGTCTATATAGTCAAAAGGTGTTGTCTACACCTTTTGACCCGTTTGGCCGAATTGACCATTTATCTTTGCGAAATGATATTTATTATCATCTCCTCTACATGACTCTTCCCGTTTAACACCGTACGGTAATTTTAAATATAAACCGTGTATTTCTTTCGACATAATATGACCAATTTATCGATTTACTTCTTTTTAACCATTATTATGGTTTCTATCATCTTTGATTTTCTTGTTCCGTTCGACTACACGACGGAACATCATATTTCAATTGTTTAGATATCTCATTCATAATTTATATGATAAGAAAACATTCCACAATTTAAGACTAGTGTAAGCTATACTTACCTTGCATCCGAATTACGCTTTTCCTTCATACTTGCTTCGTTTGACCCGCTTCCTTTCCAAGCCTCCACCTAGCTTGTCAAGCGTCAAACTATCATCATGATTCGTAAGACGGTTATATTAGTCATCATTAATTATGACTATTCTATCTTACATATTTTCTATCACAATTACCATTCGATCTTATTAATGGTCGGTTTGACTATTTAAAAGTCAAATCACCAATTAACACATATGATTGCACTATCAAGTTCACAAGACTCAATTAGGCACATTATCAACACTTAGTTCTCATTTAGGCATTTTAACAAACACCTAATGTGCATAATTTTACATATTTACTAACTAGTTCCTAACTAGTTATTTTTACCAAGATTAACATCAAAATCACCACTTAGTGAACATCATATTTTGAGGTGACAAATTAACTAACATGTCATCAAATTCCTACCTCAAGTAATGATAAATCAACATGTAAATTTCAGTCATTATAAGCATATACCCACTTTGATCATCAAAATCATGGTTTAACTCTTATGTCTAGACCCACTTCTAGTTACTTATGAACTCTTAACAAAATCTCTAATTTGCTCAAGTAGTTCATTCTTATGAGTTAGTATGATGTTTATAAACACCATTAGAACATCAATTTCATCAATTCAACCAAAACCCACTTAGCTCATAATAG
Organism: Helianthus tuberosus; assembly: GCA_030545235.1. Lineage (NCBI taxonomy): Eukaryota > Viridiplantae > Streptophyta > Magnoliopsida > Asterales > Asteraceae > Helianthus > Helianthus tuberosus. Next base: position 224,921,421 of record CM060443.1, on the reverse strand, counting down.
GGTAATTATCAAATCCCTTGTTTGACAACAATTCATCAAGATTTCTTCTAGGGTTTGCTTCTAAACCAAGATATAATCAAAATAACACTCATAGATTTAACATTCATTCCAGAATTTCGATTATGATTGTTTATCATAATCTCAAAGTATCACCAAATCTGAAAATTCGACATACCTTGTGATCCCCACGACTAGGTGATCATTTATATGCGTTCATGCATCGATTTGGGTTTTGATTTGAGCTTCAATTTGTTGATTTTCTGTGTTTTAGGGTTAAAGCTTGGGACCTCCCCTTGTCTGGTTGAAATCGCAGAACACACACCACGTATGTGTGTGTTTTGTGTTTACTACTTTATTTAATTGAAACTTTAATTCAATTGTCCATGTTTAGTCCCTTCACTTTACACAAGTTATTTAAAGGGTATCTTAGCCACATTAGTTCTATTCTGTCAAGACATTAACTAACTAGGTTAATACTCCTAGTTACTTGGTGGGTTCCGGGAGTTATAATCCGTAGTATTTTAAGTCCCGTTAACTCGGGCTCTTATAAACTCAATTCATTAAAACTTTGTTTCGCTTGTATTTAATATTAGGATTTCTTATTAAATCCCGAATATTTACCGGGTTATTTTTACTACTAGCGGCACTTTACCCGTCTTTTAGTATTAACATGGGTTAATTACCAAACCCGTTTTCGGGGTGTTACAATATCTGCTGAATATCCTGAGAAATTTGTTTGGGATGAACTTCCCTTTTCTTTGGGTGAACTATCTAGTTTATGATAGATATCCGAAATTCTTCTCTTACTCATACTGTAAACTAACAAATAGTCAGTTAATATAAAACACCTAATCACCTAAATTATTTCCTAACATAGAATTTAAAATTTAAGTGTCAGCAGAACACTTCTTTGGCTTGAGCCAGTGGCTAGGCTCTGATACCACCTTCTGTCACAACCCCCGATCCCTAATTCCCGGGAACGGGCGGCCGCGAGCCAGTTTCGGTGGTATCATGGTATTGGTCTAATTTGGCAGCGGAATTTTCATAAGGACCGTAGTTAGGAAATGTTTATCAGAGTAAAACCACCATATTTTATAATATTTAAACAAATGGGATGAAACCCAAGTTCATAGTACACACGTTTTCATAGGAATAAATCCTATTTTATTTAATAAAACATCTATTTTATTTTAGGTAACTTTATTGCCACTTTTCCAAGCCTTCAGTGCTGTCCAGCTAGCTTTTATTGGCTTCACACTAAGTTACCTGAAACACGTGTTTAAAACATTTTATCAGCAAGAAATACTGGTGAGTGAATCCCAGTTTAATCAAGTTTAAATAAAAAGTCACAGTGAACAATATTGAGAGCACATCCGCAATTATATTTGTTTCCAAGATATACCAATTAACATCAGTGGTACTGTCATACTCAACTTGTGGAAATGTTACTCCTTGACCAGGTGGTAACAAATTTTGTATACAAAACCCCAACATACCCACTATAATTGTATTCTTACAAATAGTCAATACGGTTATTCGCATGGAAAGATATGTAAGGTTTTGTAAAACAGTTCACAAAAAGGTTTACAAAAAGTGGATCAACTCACAAAAAGGTTTACACAAAAAGAAGGATTACTCACATTGCTATCTTAGACTTCGCGTGAGGGTTTCCTGGATATAATCTATAATTTATACAAATATATATTGGTTAGTATCATAACCCTTTAAAGAATATAAATGATACCCTCCCCGAGACGGTATTCCAACAACTACGTCGGGCAAAACCACGACAGTTGTTACGGAACCCTAAATCAATCGGGCAGCGTAACTATTATGAAACCGGGGTTATAATACTTACAACGGAGCAGAACCTCGCTAATTAGGGGTATAGTACCCGACTATAATGCCTCTAATTCAGAAAGTGAGATTGAGAATGAAATTGTGAGCGAACTGAAATGAGATCCGATGCCATCTATTTATACATGCTGAATTCGACTTTTAGGCGGCCCGCGTAAGGTAAGGCAAAGCCTTACGCGGCCCGCGTTGACTCTAGTCAACTCAGTAGCTTAGCTGGGTCATCAACTAGGTTCGACACGATATCGACACATGTCAGCTCCAGGATGCGCCACCATTTAGAACACGCGCGGCCCGTGTCAACTATGGAGAACTCTTACGCGGCCCGCTTGAACTAAAGGTTTCAGCGGAGTCAAAGTCTGGTCTTGATACGGCCCGCGTGAGATTGAGGTGGGATCCTACGCGGCCCGCCTCAACTCAGAATTCAAATTTTATATTTTATTTCTAATACTATAACATATTTCGGGTTTGGTTTTCACATACTGGGTGTAATATAAGACATATAAGGGTATTTAAGATATAATGGGGTGTCAGAAAATATTCGAGGGTGTCGGTTTTCTTGAGGGTTGTTACACATATTCAATCAGAAACAGTAGTTCTTTGATGTTCCATATTCGATTGAAAACCCCATGACGCTGTTTAAATCAAATTTTCAGAGTTGTTTCAGTACACTTTCCTTTGATTTCAAGCACGATGAACTTGTTCGGTCACCGCTATTGTTGAAATATGTCAATGACGACACCTTGTGGTGTCATTACAAATTTGTAGCTTGTGCTAATCATGGTCAACCGTTTCACAAAACTACACATACTTTCGTTTGACTTGTCATTTAAACATTCCTAATGCAACTACGAATTAAGACAATGATACACCAGATTCGCTTGTATTTCATTCGGTGTATTTTCGCAATTCAAGAATGTCAACACACTAATCCTTACCATTTATTTATTCGAAAGTTGACAGATCATTTTCATATTCAAGTTGTTGATTTTGAATTCATATAGCGGATGCTATGGTTTGTGAAAACTCGTTTACATATTGTGACCGATTGTTTGAGAATCCATTAGTCAAAACTCCTTTGTTACACATCTGTTAACTAAGTTACGCTAGATTATACATCTATACATCTCGTGCCCTTTGACATCAAATGCTAGAAAACATACCTTTTAACCATTGGGTTCTTGTTGTTGAAATATATCCCTGGATTCACCTGATGTGAATTAGATTTGATTCGGTTCTGTGGTTATCTACCCCATTATTATTCATATACATACACGCTTAATGTAATCCTAAGGAGTTAAGGTAGTATAAATTTCGAGGACGAAATTTTCTTAACAGGGGGAGAATGTGACAACTTCCAAATTTGCATGCATCCGTACAATTAATTAATCTCGATTAATGTTTAATGACTGTGCTGAATTACGATTAATGACTTAAACTGCTTTCTGATTATTGCTTTACACACACATGTGCATCACATATTGCAAATGACATATCACTGACTGCATGCAAACATATAGACATAAATGATGCACAAAGCACAGTTAGCACAGTTAACAGACAAACCGGGAAGATGCTGACGAAGTTCAGGACATAGACAGACGTTGTTTTGAGACATAGTATGAGCAAGAAACCAAGTATTACACTAGTGTAGTGTGTAGGAAAGTAAGGATCACAAAACTGCTTTCTAGGTGATAGTTTAAGTGCCGGAAAGTGCCTAAAACCCACATAAAGTGCTGAATTCAGCATAAATCAGCATTTTAACAAGCTAGTAACATGCAAAAATATGACTAAATGGTCCTGAATACTTTCCTAAGTGTCGGGAATTAAAAGTGTCACAAAAGGGTACATAAAGAACAGTAAACGGTATAGTTTGACACTTTAACGAACCGGTATCTAACCAAACAACCGGACACTACCCGAAACACCAAAATTACACTAGAAGCATTGTTTTAATATTTCTGAGCTAGTTATGATCCCTGAACACCCTAACACACTATATAACACCATATTAACTTAAACACTAAACACCACACTTGAAATCTAACTAGATTGCTTAACCATCCATTACATCTCAACTAATAACCCCCCCCCCCCCTTTGTGTGGACGGTTACAAGGGTGGACCCACCCTTGATTTCCCTTGATCTCATGAGATTTGTTAAGAGATATGTTGTGTACTTAGTGGACATATTACCTAAAGGATTAAGAAGTGTTGGAAGATTATAAAGAAACCCAGAAGACCATAAGCTCATCATCTTTCACACACTTCACACACTCCTTTCTCTCCCTCTGTTGCTCCCTCACGGCCGCAAACAACCACCCCCATCACCACCATCTTCACTTCATGTTCAACCATTTCAAGGTGATCACAAGGTATTAGAAGCTAAGTTAAGAAGTTTGGAGCTTGTGGATCTTCAAGGACCTCTTCCATTTGCTATTATCCATCACCTTCATCATCTTCATCTTCATCTTCTAGTGTTCTTCCCTAGCCCTTGAGCTAGTAGTAAGATCTTCTACACACCATTTTACATCTTATTTAGTTGGTTAAAAGATGATGTATGTTACAAATCATGAAGAACACCAATGAACAAAAAGATGAACCTTCACATAAAGCTTAAAACCATAAGAATACATATTGTTTAGTGTTGTTTTGCTTCTTGGTGATTGATTATTTGTGTTTGTGATGTTAAACATCATATGGAACTTACTAGATTGTGATTGAACACATGATCTAGCAAGTTGAGGTGATGATCTTGTGAAAGACCAAGATGATCATACTTTATGTAGACATGAACTTGAATAATAAAAATTGTTTTCATATGTGATGATGATTTAAACACAATACAAGTCTTGTAAATGGATGATTTCCAAAATAGATTTCTCAAGAAACTAAGTTAAATAACAAGATTTACATAAACTTGGTTCGTACACAAACCAAACTTGATTTTAATGGTTAAACAAGTGTGAAAACACTTGTGTAACAAAAAGATTTCATAAAGAAGCATTTTTAGGAAATATGTTTGGAAGTTGTAAACACCCAACTTCTTTAAAAATGAAGTTTTTAAAGAAGTAAATACATTTTAAAGGGTAACTAAACCTACTAAACACACTACCAAGTTACTACAAGTTTTTATGAAAGTTCAAGTTCATGATTGTTATATAAATTGCATGATTTTGGCACTTGGTAAGTGTAGATTTAATTGTTGATTGTTGAGATGATTTTAAAAAGAAAATGATATGCTTTGATAGCATGGACACCTCCGTTTTTAGGGGAAACTATGACAAAATTTTCTAAAAATATAAACACTTAGAAAAATATTTTCAAACAAATATTTATAAGTATACTTTAACCAAGAATTTCCATATAAACTTTGCCATAATTTTTGTTACAAAAATGCAAATATTGGAGGTTGGTTTTGTGAATAAAAAGGACTAAATATGTATTTCAAAGATATACATTTAGAAGACCCATGTGTGTGATTGTTTGTATACTTTGTGTATTAGTTATATTATTTTAGGACTTGAAATAATATAACTTAACAAAATACCCGGAAATTTCAATCCAAAATATTACCAAAAATCATAAGGAATAAATGCTCAAGTTACACACATAATATTGGGGAACCGAACGAAAGAATGTAACTTACAAAATATTCCGGAAAATACATTTATAAATATATTTTTGGTAAATGATATTTTGGACACAAAGAAATGAAAATATGATTTTTATGAATATCACGAAGTTATATCATATTTTGACAAGAGGAAAATATATATATTTTGGCGATTAAAAATATATATGTGTTCTTGGAATTACTAGGAAATATAATATTTTTGGAAAAGATATATACTTTCTTGAATAGACTTGAAAAACATTATTTTATTTTATAAAAATAAGTTTATGTATATTTTCTAAAGTTAGACTTGAAAATATATTATTTTGGAACTACAAATATTTTTTCTAAGTAATAATTCTTAAATATATATATTTTGGGAAATATATATATATATATATATATTAGGGGATTTGTATTAGAAATAATATTCTGGAAAGTCTAACACAAAATTAAGTATAAGAAATACTTAACGATTACAAGAAAATACGTATTCTCGTACGTATAAATCCACACCGGAATACGACACTGATACATGGCAAAAAATATACAAATAAACCCATCCTTGGGAAAGAAGTACAAGTATAAATACTTGAGAAGTATTATTGCAAAATATTGTTTAACAATTATTCCAAAAATTTATAAATATAATTTAAGTTAAAATATTAATTATTTTGACAATGATTATATAACCTGGAATAATAAAAGAAGCATAAAGAAACGTAACGCAAAAACATTAATACTAAGACAAGGCACGACCCGTTCGTCTAATAGACATTAGTACATTGTAGGTAGTCGTGTTTGCTGAAGGAACTTGAGTTACGATTATTGAAGACGCAAGACTGTGAGTTCATGACCCCCCGTTTTCTTTTAACTATTTTCAGTTTTATAACTTCGGGGGTGAAATACATGTTAAAAACTGTTTACGAACATTTTATGTGGTATGGTTAGCTAAGGAAGGGTACTGCTTGATCATATGAGTGGTGGGTATGACACTTAAGGCCATTAATCCTCGTTGTAGGACCGAGGGACACGAGTGATAGATCTATTCGGGTGTAGCGAGCCCCACCCATGCGCACGCCGAATGAGCCATGTGGTGACTATGTCTTATTGATGAAATCTGCTAGGTTTGAGTTTTCCTGCATCACTTCACACATATCAATGGCCTTGCAAACCATTGGTGATCTGTTTTTCCTTGTTGCTTTCATACCGGGATTTATAAACTTACATACATACTTACAGTGATTTCAAAGGTTTACTCATACACACAAACAAACACATGAACTCGCTCAACTTTTGTTGATGTTTTCAAACTACATGTATTTCAGGGAATTAGTAAGTGGATCTGGCGGGCGTTGGAAGTTTTTATGCTGCGTCAGGAATAAAGATGTCATCCATGGTCTTTGAGTTTGGTCAGTGTGTCTTATTCCTGGACGAGACACGTCTTCCAAACCTTGGTGTTATTCAATATCTTCTGATGAGTCCTTAATGAACTCATAAACAATTTGTATGGTTTGTAAAACTTGAATTTGGAGTCTACGTTTCAAAACAATGTTGTTATGTTTTAAACTTATTTAATGGATGACGAATCTATGGTTTTATCATATAGTTGTTGTTATGATTGAATGCAATGGTATTAAGAAAGTCACACCATAATCACGCTTCCGCAAAAGTCAGGGTGTGACAGCTTGGTATCAGAGCTTCGATTGTAGCGAACTAGGATTCTTTCTCGAGTCTAGACTACAATCATTAGGCTCTCACGAAAATATTTCTACAACATGTTTTCATTGCATACACGAAACGACCAGATCCAGGAAAACAAACATTTTTACAAACAAAAGACACGAAACACATTTCAAAATTTATGTTTATGATTCAGTCTGAGAGACTGGATAATTCAGTTTGGGAAACTGGGAGTTTAGTCTGAGAGACTAGGGAGTTCAGTCTGGGAGGCTGGGAAGTTTAGTCTAAGAGACTAGGGAGTTCAGTCTGGGAGGCTGGGAAGTTTAGTCTGAGAGACTAGGGAGTTCAGTCTGGGAGGCTGGGAAGTTTAGTCTGGGAGACTAGGTGGTTTAGTCTGAGAGACTAGGAAGGATAGAAAGTTTCATGAAGAATATTGTGAATACGTGATTACATGATGAATTGTCCTTGTTTGCAATATGCTAAGTGTTAGTGATTACTATGAATATACATGCTATGATTATTATGTACCGGCACACATATCACCTTCCTCTGAGAAGTATCAGACATTGACGATCCAATGGCCACCGCCACAGATAATGAGATTGCACCTGCGCCGGAGATATTTACGTCAGTCACTGAGAGTGATCCTGACATGCGGTCCGAGGATGAGGACGACTTCCAACCGTTCGCGCTAACAGACTTTGGTGATGATTTACCCTTGCTGATGGCTTCCCTGACGAAGATCCTTTCGTCATTCCTATTCTAGCCATGACCACCTTATCATTTGGACGCCCCGATGGCGAGCACATCGCGGCTCCGACCCTCGATGCCGTACCTCTCGTGGTCATTTACCCTTGCTGATGGCTTCACTGACGAAGATCCTTTCGTCATTCCTATTCTAGCCATGACCACCTTATCATTTGGACGCCCCGATGGCGAGCACATCGTGGCTCCGACCCTCGATGCCGTACCTCTCGTGGTCATTCCTCCCGAGGATCTGCCCCTTTTGACAATTTGTTTGATGATAACATTGATTTGTTTGTTGATGATCCTCCTGTTAACGTCCAGGGTGATGGAGAGATAGCTGAGGATGTCGTTGCTATTCTACCTCCTGAGATTCCTGCCATTGAAGTATCCTTTGCTTCCATTTTACACTCGATTTCAAACTCTTTTGAGTCTGTGACAACTGCAACTTTACAGACGACTGGATTGCATCTTTTTGCTACTGACTCAGACAACGACGCCGCCATGTCTGCACTATCACCTGCTCGCGGATTGGGCAAAAATGAGTGTGTTTTGTTGTGTATTCTCCATTAAATGCTTACCAAACTAACCCTAATCATTCCCTATAAAACCCAACCCATTCCCACACATTTTCCACTTTGCAAACACTCCACTTTCACTCTCTAACACCCTAAAATCAGCTGGAAAATCAGTAGCAAGGCAGAATTGTTTCAAGTTGCAAAAGTGAGCATAACTTCACTTATACTTCATCTTTTTCATTCATTCTTTCTTCTTAGCACCTGGAACAACCTTAGGTATGTTTCCACAGGTTTTCCATTGAAAACCAAGGTTGGAACATCAACCAAATAGGGTTAAAAGTGCAAGAAAGTTTCTGTTTTGTACAAACACTTTGATAAACATACTTTAGTTTGTGATTTCTTCATACATTCCTATGTCCTTATGCCACTAATCAAGACTATGATTACGTGTCCTTAAAAACAAGGTTGTAACATGTAAATCCAGAGGTTTTAAGCCTCAAAACTTTCTGTTTTAAAAGGGTTTTTACCCACAAGTGATGAACAAGTCTTGAACTTGAATATTATTTGGATACTTGGGCTATACTACTTACAAATCCACACATCACTTGATGTTTTATTCTTAGTTAGCTAGTTAGTATATTTCTTTTCCGTAATAACCCATTCATGAACATCCTTGTTGTCTATGACAACTTGTACATTGGTGAATACAAAAGAGGTTCCAAAATGGAAGATTTATCTTCCCACCTCTATGCATGACTTCTATGATAATCTTGATATACTTGATGGACTAGAACTAATAATATATACTATATAGAATATATAATACCTATAGTAACCGAAATTTTGATGAAAATCTAATGATTATTTGTCAAAATACTAAGTTACACCATCTAAGAACTTAGTACTCGTTACGATTCTAATGGGTACTTTAATCCATGAAAACATTCCAACCCCTATGGGTTTCATAGTGTAAAAAACGAGTATTATGTGCTAGATGGTTACTTTCTCATATGTTTACATTCCATATACTTTCCATTCCAAACCCCTAATCTTCCGTTATCATCCAATACTCATACACTTACGTTTCTTCATGTAGAAGGACTTGGTGTTCCATCCTCTAACAACCAACAACTCCTCGCGGATTAACAAGTGGAAGCTTGCAAAACCGTGAGTATACTTGAAACCCCTTTTTCGTTTACCACCTTTGGGGTGTAACATGTTAAACTATGAAAACTTACACTTATACATATTTCTAAAATGCACAAACATTCCTTATACATGAATGCATACTTGTTACTTGATACTTTAAATTTGGGTTTATACGTTTTGTTTTAGACTTATCATTAACTTCGTACGGGCCTATCCTTGACATATATAGCACTATAGGATTAACGTACCGCCTGTGAACGTTGGGTTATGTTAAGAGCTTATTTTTCATCTTGGTTTGATTAGTTATGCACATGCCATTTTATTGTTTATCTTGTTTCGACTAGCTTGCCATGTGGAATTGTTTAAAATATATATTTTCATGCTATGTACGAAAACCTGTATACTCGCCTTTGCTTTTGCATTGAACTGTATTTTAAACATGTTACAGCTTGATGGTGACGATCGTATGAAATCTAGTAGGGATGACTAGAAACACACTCAAGGAAATTACTAGATTTGAATATTTATGTTATGTTGAACTCGCTGTAGTTGTCTTTTATTTGTCATAATTTGAATTCCAGGTATTGTAATGACAATTTGAGTTATGAAATGAATACAGTTTTAATTTAATCATTGTCACAATTAGCGTTATATGTGATGAGCAATCTATCTTCGTCCCACTCCGATGATTCCGCCATTGGTTGGGGTGTGACAATCTTTTTCTCTAAATGCGAAACAATGAATGTGGTCTATCTTAGACAACAAGAAACACACGATGACTTTGTTTCATAGACGCACTAAAGACATGTTAATAATGCCCAAGACCGGATTAAGAAGCATGTTGCGCACGTTCTTATAAAAGGAAACCTAAATCATTACCCGACAAAAACAACAAACATAGAAAGAGAGGAATATTCACATATTTGAAGATGAGAATATTCTTGTGTAGAATGAACAAGACATGAGGAGGATTCCACTATTGTTTGATGGTGGGTTGAAGATGAAATCAAACGTCCTTTGTTGCCTTTCACTAACTACGATATGATAAAAACCACTTTTACTTTACCCGACACTTTGTTACTTGCATGCCACTAGAGTTTTATTTCAAAAAGCCTATAAAACCCCCTATCGCTAATACCGGTATCGTGTCATGTTCAAACGCTATATGGGTGTGGTCGCCTTACTGTTTTATTGGCCTTAGATTTTAGAAATCTTATAGAACATATATAAAAAGCGTTCTAGAGAAAAAAAAAAAAAACTTAATATACCGTCATGAAAATTATGATAGGATATCACATTATAGTTTATACATACCTAACGTAAAAATCGATGTATGAAATGAATTCAGGTTAAAACGAGTCACTAGAAAAAACTATAAACTAATTCTAATTCAGTTTGGTTGTTATAGTAAAAAAATTGAATGTTTAACAACTAGGATTGCTTTTTTGGACCACCATGCAACCACTTCACTAAGCTGATTGTTAACCATAGTTTTAAGATTTTTTAGTAAAACTAGATTTACAACCCGTCATAATGCGGCGGAGGGGTGAAATCGTGTGAAATAGCACCAATGCCACACCACCGTCAACAACAACCAATACTAAAGTTACGACGTGTTAATGCGAAGAAATTAGACTGCGATGTAAAACATAGAAAATAGAAATTAAGTCGATTTAGGACCTGCGCATTGTAACGAACCTGTCAAACGGGAAAAAATAGACGATGCAAAAATGTTGAACTACACACACACATTGAGCCGTGTTAACTCGCAAAATGTAGTACAAAGCGTAACCCGAAACATAAAAACGTTGAACCACACACCCATGTTACGCTGTGTTAACTCGCAAAATTTAAAACGAAACGTAAAACAAAAAAAATGCGAAATATGAAAAGTATGGGGGACCAAAATTAAAAGTAAAAAAGTTGTGAGATTAAATTGCAAAAGATAAAAACCTTTGGCTTAAAAGTAAAAAAGTCAAAAAGATTTGAGTTAAAAGTGTAATTTCATTTTTTTTTTTGAAAAACCTTTGGCTTAAAATTACACAAATTATCCTTTATTTATGTACTAAATTGCACTCTTTGTCCTTTATCTTTAAAAAGCACGCAACATGTCCTTTATTTCTACGTTTTGCACGCTCTTCGTCCTTTAAGCTAATTGATGTTAACTTTTCAGTTAACTTTAAGGTAAAATGACAATTTTCCCAAATGACATAATTTAAAGTTTATTTATATAGGACATAACCTGTAATTTACTTATGTTCTTCTATTTTAATAAATTTATCACTATTTTCTTTTATTTTATTAAATTTATCACTATTGTTTTATCGGTTACTTATAATTTATTCATTAATTAACACATTTTTAATAAAAATATATGTTTTTGTAATTTGTTCATTTTCATTTGTTTAATTAAATTATTATTTTTTATTTTACCAATAATGTAATTTTTATACTAAGTTTATACATAAACCGGTAGTGTGATCGAGTTATTTTTTTACCACTTTTACGATTATTATATGTTATTCGAATGAAATTTACTCAAAATATGGGGAAAAGATAAGCATGTTGGACGCGCGTTACCATCGGTTGGTTTAAAATTTGATGTTTTATAAAATTTTGAAATTTTGTATCGACATTTTTAAAGCAACTGGTTATTTTAGATGTGTTATAATATATTAAGAAAATTTTAAAGTATTCAATACAATAATAGTGATAAATTTAATAAAATAAAAAGAAAGAAAAGAAAATAAAGAAAATAATAAATTACATGTTATGTAATTTATAAATAAACTTCAGATTATGTCATTTGGGTAAAATGACCATTTTACCTTAAAGTTAACTGAAAAGTTACCACTGTTTAGCTTAAAGGACAAAGAGCGTGCAAAACATAGTACTAAAGGACATGTTGTGTGCTTTTTAAAGACAAAGGATAAAAAGTGCAATTTAATACATAAATAAAGGACAATTTGTGTAATTTACTCTAAAACATAAGTACAACACCTATATACACAATTATGTTGTTAATTCATAGTTTGTTAATTAATGCTAATAATAATGAACAGTTTTATCAGATTAGAGCAAATTTTTTACATTTTTATAAAATGCAACTAAATGAATTTTAGGTTAATTAAACTATATACTTTTAACTTTGATTATAGAAATAGTGGCTCTTCCTTTTCAGGACAATCATAATATCTTATCTTCCCTTTTGGTGTTAATTTACTTTTAAAAACAAGTACTGATCAACATGGGCTTTTCCACGCTTTTTGGAGCACATGTAATTTTTAGATGGCTAAAGTGAGAAAACTAAAGCTCAACTACTGAACAGTTAACTTTATTCTTTGAACTGTATAGTTTAATCTATTAACTTTGAAAAACATTATCTATATTTGGTTTTTTAAGTGTCTAGATTAACTTTTATAAAAGTTGTGTTAGGATCAAATACAAATATGTTTTATTGTACTAACGTACGAATAACTAGAGTAATTTTCATTTGAACTAGAGTAATTATTATTAAGCCACGACTAGAGTAATAATAACTACTCTAGTTCAAATGAAGATTACTCTAGTTATTTATATGTTTAGTAGGTTAATTTTATTTGTACCGGATCTCTCCTCTATAAAAGTAATTATACATAAGCTTATGGAACAACAAAGTCTATAAAAAATAGAAGGAATATTGGATTTTAATAATCTAACTATTCATCATTAGCCGCTAACTGTCTCAACTTCAAAATAATCACTGGCACTCCCAACTATTAACATATTGGCCTCCAATGGATACTGAGTAATAGAACCCTAACGAAGTTAGTATCGAGAAAACCGTTTTGGCTAAAAAAAAGTTCCTAAAGGTTCGATCTAAGGTTACAAAGAGGTTTGAGACGAAAATGTTGAGTTTTTCGGCCAAAAAGTTGAGTTTTCCGGCGACTTCAATAATTGAGGTTTTTACTAGAAAAAGGTTCCCAAAGGTTTGTAATAAGGTTACAAAGAGGTTTGGGACGTAAAGGTTAAGTTTTCTGGCGACCGGAGACTAATGACTTTAGGATTTGTTAGTCAGGGTCCAATGAAGGCCAATATGTTAATAATTGGGACCGACAGTAATTATTTTTAATGTTAGGACTGTTGGCAGCTAACAACGAATAGTTATGATTATTAAAATTCAATATTCCACTAGATGTTACGATATCACATGTATCATAATCAACTTAAATTATAATATAATAGAAATAAAGATGGGTTGCATTAATTAGTTTCAAGAACGTACACTTATGGACCACAAAAGAATAACCATCGAAGAGGGATGAAAATGGACCAAAAGTCCAATGCCATACCATGTGCACCCACAAAGGTGCAACCCGTGGCTCGGTCCTACAAAGGTCTTGACATCTAACCCACTCTTGATCACACCGGGGCACCCACCCATGGACCATCCACCGTCTTAGTTTTGCTTTGCTTTGCTTTGCTTTGTCCTACCTTATAATTGTAGAGAATTTTTTTCAAGAATGAAGATACTCAATGATTTGAGAAAGCGATATATAAACCTTGTCATTGTAATGAATAAATGTTTTGAGTAAACTACCAAAATGGTCCCTGAGGTTTTGTCATTTTTATCACTTTAGTTCAAAACTCAAACATTTTAAATCTGGATCCTTGTAGTTTTAATTTTGTTGCTATTTTTATTCAAAATCAAAATGTAGTCAAATTTTTCAGTTAACATCAAGTTTTTTTGTCTGTTTCCTCCCTTTTAATGAAGGGCAAACTGTCATTTTAACGTTTTATTACAACAAATTAAAAAAAATCTGACCATTTTTCCCTTCATTAAAATGGGAGGAAAAAGACAAAAAAGTTGAATGTTAACTGAAAAATCTGTCCAGGTTTTGATTTTTGATGAAAATGACAACAAAATTGAAACAACAGAGACCAAAATTCAAAAGGTTTGAATTTTGGATTAAAGTGTTGAAAGTGATCAAACCTCAGGGACCATTTTAGCAGTTTACTCAAATGTTTTTTTTATCATGTTTGAAAACTATTCATTGTTGAATATGATATCATGAAATAGGTATGGGTAATTTATGACGTCCCTATGAATGTCACATGCATATGGACCATTAATTTCATTGTGCTTGTACCACTTACTAGCATATAGAATTAATATGCATACACTACAACAAATTTGTAGATATACATACGACATTGGTTACGAAACCAAGATGTACGTGTTTATCTTTATGTACGTGTGTGTATAAATTCAAGTTGTTTTACGTTTCAAACGTAATTTTTTCCGTTCAAAGTAAACCAGATCTATAAATAAATTTTCATTCATTTTGATGGTTTACATTAATACTAACAAGTAACAACTATACCATTGTATTAGGTAGTTTAAGCTTAATTTAATAGGTCAGTTTGATTCGACTACACTTTAATGACAAATATAACTGTGACCAGTTGATCAAATATCTTTATAAATTGATATCAAACTATGCTATCAAGAAAAGACAAATCTTACTACATGAAATATCTATTATTGTATTTAGTTTCTATCCATTTCATGATCATGACTTAGTCTTCAAAAATAGGTTGATTTAGGTAAGCTAAATGTGTAGAATTGGGTCACTCAAATTACATAATAAATTATTTTGAAAAACTTGCTAATTTAGACCGAGCCTAAACAGGCCAACACCTCCCACCGATATTGTGTATTGCCACAACCTACCAGTCACAGTCGTTAGGACCCCTTTCATTGCTACTACCTTCTATCATCGTCACCACAACATAACTGCCACCATTGTTGTCGTTATCCTGCCTCCACCTCCTTCATTAACCACAATCACCGACACAGTCGTCATCGCCATAATTACCACCAACCCCTACCGCCACAGCCATTGACACCCCTAATGACGCAAATAAAATTTTACGTTCTTTTGAAATAACCCGTTTTGACATGATCAGATATTGACTTGATCTCGTTTTAACCCATAGTCAAACCGCAAGCTAGGCCAAGCTAAGTTTATAACTTAAATACTTACAAAAAAAGTAGATGATAACCTTAAATTTTGTAGGTATAAACATTTTCTCAGACAAACTGGTACATGTTATGATAACTTTTTCGCTTATTCATTTACGCAGTTTGTATTTACTTCATCCTCAATAAGCAGAGTTTCATAATTCTTTTACATGTTCCATGAATAATGGATAGTCTTTTATAATTCTTTTACATGTTCACATGAACAATGGATAGTTTTTTTTTTAATATATAACGATATGTTAAACATTTACCACGGATTGCCAAATTTATAGCTATAAAAACTAGCATAATGTGTTCTGTTGCACACAATTTATAACGGTGTGTTGAAGACTTGAAGTCATTACAACAATATTTCAAAATCTACATACACTAATTACGTTTATCCTATGTGGATGATTGGTTTGTCTTTGTTACTTTTGTATATATGTATAGTCGGTTAACGTAAAATGTGTTTTATAATAGTCATAAACAACGAACAATAGATTCCAAGATTCAATTTTTCAGCACCTTGGGCTTTGATCCTTGTCTTCATTTGTTCTCTCTAGATTTTGTTGAAATTGAGGGAGTAAATGGGCTGATTAGGGTTTGTAATACTCTTATTTTCTCTCTTACTTCTCTCTAGATTTTGTTGAAATTGAGGGAGTAAATGGGCTGATTAGGGTTTGTAATACTCTTATATACATGATAATCATGGGCTTTCCATCACAAATATGATCATTTTGAGCTAAAAGCATTTAACCCCCTTTTTTTTAAACTTCCTACTCATTTTATCAATAAACCAATGTCATTATTTGAATATTATGGCTTTCGGGGAAGCCTATAAATTGGACGTGCCATTACATATAATGGAATGACACACCCAATTTATAGGCTTGATTTTGTATCCTCTAAGAAGTTTATGTAAGGATCATGTTTTCGACTTAGAAAATGATGTCTAGGGTTGTTTTAGCATGGTATTATATAGAAAAACACCAAAATAATAATTTAAAGCATAATTCAATGTATGTAGACATAAAATTTAAAATACAACTATAACACACTGTTTAATTTTTTCGGCATGGTGTTTTAAGTTTTAAGATTAGAATACATTGCTCTGTGTTTTTAGTTGTTACGTTTGATGTTCTTTAATATAATACCATGCCAAAATAATCCAAAATATCTTGTCTAAGTCAAAAACATGTCTACATGTCAATTTCTGGTGAGTTAAGAAAATCAAGGAAACCTCATCTCTACCAGCCATCAAACTAATCAATGGTGGAGATTGAATAAGTACAACAAGTTTCTTTTCAGAAAAAATGTAGCAGAGTGCAAAAAAATGTAACCAGCTTTTTCTCTCATCTCTCATCTGACACAAAAGGTGTAACAGCTGTAATTGTTACACAAAAATCTTCCTATAAAAACGTACCATTTTTTCCATGCACCACAAAAATTAAAACTTCGTAAATTCTAAGTTCTAAAATTTTTACTCTCCGTAACTTCTGAAAAACTACTATCAAACCCATAAAAAAAGGTAACATGTGAAGTTACGAAAAATGAAACGGTGGAAAATTTAACACATGCACTTCTCTCTCCTCAGTTGCAGAAAAAGTGTTACGTAACACGTGACATGTTTGTATACACCCATTTGAGTTTGTTTGGTTTTCTAAACTGAATAGGGATATCTCTCTATAATTACATCTCTCTCTCTCTATATATATATATAGAGAGAGAGAGAGAGAGAGAAAGAGAGGGGGGGGGGGGGGAGGGAGGAAAAACCCATGTGAGTTCATAAAACTCAAGAAGCTCGATCATTGGATGGACCACATGTTGCCACTTTTTGTAGCTTTTTCAGAGATCTGACACGTAACAGTTTTTGTCAGGAGAGAGAAAGATAATATGTTACAACTTTTTTTTCATTCGTTTACATATATGTAACATTACATATTTACATATTACACTTTTTTAACAACAGATTTTGCAGGGTTTACGAAATATAACATTTTCAAACTTAAGAAAGTACAAAATTAAAACATATATAAACAAATTAAATGATTGGTTTATATCTACATAGTCTAAGCATGTGTATATAAAAACACAAAATTTACAAATTATTATTGAGAAATCAAATGATTTTCTTTTTAGCAATTTAAGATTTTTTTTTGTATTAGTACGTCTGTACGTGTTTTGTTAAAAACTACGACAAGTATTTATTCAAAGTCATATTCTCCTATTCAAATCACCATCACCCTCTTTCATCTTCTCTTCTTCTAACTTCAAAACCGTAGCCTACTATTATTAATTGTCCAATTAAATTATGACATAAAACATTCACTTGTTCAACTATAATTTCTTCATTTGTTCTTGAAAAGCTTGATTATGATATTTTTTAAAAGCTTGATTACGATATTCTCTCTTTGGTTTGCATGCTAAGTTGACACATTCATCCGTCCATTTGTCATTGCATAACTAGTAGTTTTGTCTTAAATTGGAGTAGGGCCTAACCCAATCATTGATACAAACACCTCATATTCAAATGATAGAGAGTTGTGGTGCACCCTGGTTAGACCTCTACCCACCCCTTATGATGATAATCAAAGTGGTCCATTTCTTATCAAGCTACCTAGCTTACCTTTCTTATTAGAGCATCTCCACCGCACCCAAGCGAATGGAGTCTGGAATGGCAGATTCACAAAGTGGACGAGGGGGCTTGGTCTGGTTTGGTGCAGCAGACCACCCGCCCGGAAGCACAAGGTGGGACCCCACACACACTTTTTTTAATGTATTTTTTTATATAAAAGTGGAGTGTTATGTGGAAGTTTGGATTGATTTCACGTTTGAGGAAAAGACAATTGTTATAGGGTGGAAGTTTGGAATGATGTGGCGCGCTGAGATGGCAAGTCCAGATTAAAGACTTGGTTTAGCACCGCAAAGATGCTCTTAGGATATATGAGAATTCGTCATTTTTCGTTAACAAATCTCACTACCTTAATTACATTAATTAAGTGTATAATGCAACTTGCGTTAATGATTGATTCTCCTTTTAAGTTATGCAATTTCTCCAATGCGTTAATGAGTCAATAAGATATTGATTCTCCTTTAAGTTATGCAATTTCTCCAACTCTTGCTTGTTAAGAGTGAGTAAAGCCCACAAAATGAAAACAAGAAAATGGATTAAGTTAAGAGTAAGTAAAGCCCACAAAATGAAAACAAGAAAATGGATTAAATGAACAAACCCTAATTATATGTCATTTGTATATATCTTCAGAAAGATTAAATAAGTAAACATGAAAAAATGATGTAATTATGCCATACTTAATAGCTATGTAAAATAATTTATAAGTTGGCTAGAAGTGACAATAAATACTCATATTCAGGTAGGTCGAACTAATAAAACAGTTAGCACTTTCAAAATATGTATTGGGCATAATGATTATAAACAAAAAATGTCATAAAATTAAGAAAATTGGTCTCTAATAATCCCTAGTAGACGTCATTGGCATTTGTCATTCCCACTGGCAGTCCCACCTTTCAACTATATTTACTCCACCGATCTTCAGTTAAAAAAAACTAACGGAGTTAAGTTTTTTTTCCGAAATACAAACTCATGTATTACGGCTTTTGATTAGAACGAGAATACGAGTCTGTAGATGTAAAACTTACCTCGAAATGGTGCTCCAAACAACTTGATTTTTGTTAATTGAAAGTTTAAATACCCGAATTGAAACACCGTTTTCGTCGTTTGGAGCACCGTTTCAATATAATTTTTACATCAATCGACTCGTATCCTTGTTAAGATCAAAAGCCCTAAAACGTCAGTTTGTAATTCTGAAAAAAACATAACTCCGTTAAGTTTTTTAACTGAGGACTAGTGAAAGAAAAATAGTTGAAAGGTGAGACTGCTAGTAAGAATTAGAAAAAAGTAGGACTGCCAATGACTAATGATGTATACTAGGGATTATTAGAGATCAATATCCCTAAAATTAAAAATAGTTTTGTTATGCATAAAGTACTCACTAAATCGATGGTCGAACACAACTGAGAAATTATTTTCTAAAGATACTTAAAAATAATATTTTGTAAAACTCGTAAAAATATTGCTTGAAACGTCTTAAACATGGCTTGTAGAATAGTATAAAATGGAATGTTTAAAGATCTAAAGAGTTTGAGTAGGATTAAAACTCTTATGGTCCAGAATTTAATTTGGTGTATAAAATGGAATGTTAAAAGATCTAAAGAGTTTAAGTAGGATTAAAACTCTTATGGTCCTGAATTCAATTTGGGCAATTGGGCTCAACTGAAGGTGTGACATTTATAATTTATGTAGTTGTTTAATGTCGGCTTTGAGCTGGTGGTCAAGACCAGGGCCGGCCCTGAGAATTTATGTACCCTGTTCGAGTTAGAAAAAACGTGCCCTTAGGTCTTAATTAAATAAAAAATTTAAACTAGTTTTTCATACAACTTTGAACCGTTGACAAAAATATAGCATTCGATAAACAATGCAATTAACAAAATACAAAATATAGTATTCGATAAACAATGCAATTAACAATGCAATTACAATCATAAGATTTCACGGAGAAATCTTTTATTTTACAAAACATGTTTCCTTATTTTATAATTGAGCCACTTCCTTAAGCTTGTAGTGCTTCGCGGCACTTTTCCTGGATCACAACAGATCACCTGAAACATGTTTGAAAAATGTTTTGTCAGCGGGAAATACTGAGTGAATCATTCTTTTTAGTAAAACGACCTGTTTGTTATAATTTACAGTATTAAGAGAGATTACAATGTTTCAGATATCAACCAACTACCCACAGTATTTGTCACTTGACTCGTTTCTGTGACTATGGTCAGATCACCCATTGGCTAACTCGTTGTCCAACGGTGACGGGAAATAAGTAATGTATACAAAACCCCACATACTGGCTGTAATTTGGCGATTACATAACTTTGAAAATAAACATGATTTTGAAAGTAATTTGATAAAAAGAGAATGACTCACATTGCAGATTTAATTTGAGCAGAGCCTAGCCTACTGATTAGCCTTTTAACCTAAATTAATAACAGGCACACAATTCGGTTAGTAACTTAATACAGCATTTACGATAACTCACGAGATTAAAACCTTCACAACGAATGACAAAGTGCGATACTTAAACATCCATCGATTTAACGATGAATGACAAAGCATAAACCCTAATGTGGGCAGCACTTAAACATCCATTGGATAGTTTAATCGATCGGACATTGAATCGTATCAGCGATCGAGTTATTACCCTGATTGCGGCAGCACTTCGTGATTCGTGTGTGTGTTTTGATAGTAAACAGAATGTAACTCAGTGTGTATTTCGACTTTTTACGTCGTTTCAGTGCCCAAAAT
The DNA here is from genome assembly GCA_030545235.1 of Helianthus tuberosus. Classification (NCBI taxonomy): domain Eukaryota; kingdom Viridiplantae; phylum Streptophyta; class Magnoliopsida; order Asterales; family Asteraceae; genus Helianthus; species Helianthus tuberosus. The sequence continues at coordinate 224,900,474 of CM060443.1, read as the reverse complement.
CAAGTCCCAAAGTCCCCTATTTATACATGAATTTTGACCCCCCTCGCGTGACGCGAGGGGTACCCCCTGGGCGTCGCGTGGCGCGAGGGGTCACCTAGGTTCATAGGGTAGCTACGTGTTTAACTAGGCTTGCTGAGTTGATGAAATTGTAAAATTCAAAACGGACAACAAGTTATTTAGATAATCGTAACTAGGGTTTTACCCCCCTGAGTTTTAGGGGCCCTGATCCTGATTCTGAAAATTCTGAAAATTTTAGGGTTTGTGTAGAATCACTTAGGTGTCTCAATTAGGGTTTCCTATTGGACAATTAAAATAATAATTAGGACTTTTTAATATGAGTTGTTACATTCTCCCCACCTTAATAAAAATTTCGTCCTCGAGATTTACTAGAATAAGTAGGGATACTTTTTCTTCATCTCAGATTCCAGCTCCCAAGTGTATTCAGCTCCTCTCTTTGAATCCCACTTTACTTTAACTAGCACTAATCGTTTGTGCTTGAGAAACTTCACTTTTCTGTCTTCTATCTGAAGAGGTTTCTCAACAAATTTTAACTTTTCGTTTACTTCTATATCTTGGAGAGGTATTACCAAAGATTCGTCTGATAGACATTTCTTGAGGTTGGATACATGAAATACATCATGTACTCCAGCTAACTCTTCTGGTAATTGTAAACGATAAGCAACTGGTCCTATACGTTGGATCACTGGAAATGGTCCTACATATCTTGGACTTAGCTTTCCTTTCTTACCGAATCGAACAACTCCTTTCCAAGGAGAAACTTTTAATAGTACTTTGTCTCCCACTTGAAACTCGAGTGGCTTGCATCTATTGTCTGCATAGCTCTTTTGGCGGTCTCGAGCTATCTTCAGTCTTTCCTTGATCTGAGTAATCTTGTCGGTTGTCTCTTGCACTATTTCAGGACCTGACAATTGACTTTCTCCTATTTCTGCCCAACAAACTGGAGTTCTGCACTTTCTTCCATATAGTGCCTCGAATGGGGCAGTTTCAATACTTGAATGATAACTATTGTTATAGGAGAATTCGATTAGAGGTAAGTGATCATCCCAATTTCCACCAAAATCTATTACACATGCTCGGAGCATGTCTTCTAGAGTTTGGATTGTCCTTTCACTTTGACCGTCTGTTTGTGGATGATATGCAGTACTCAGATTTAGTCGAGTCCCCATTGCTTACTGGAAACTTGTCCAAAAGTGAGAAGTAAAACGACTATCCCTATCCGAAACAATGGAGAGTGGAACTCCATGTAAAGATACGACTTCATCTACATACAACTTTGCCAATCTTTCCATGCTAAAGGTTTCTTTCATAGGTAGAAAGTGAGCTGATTTGGTTAATCGATCCACAATTACCCAAATCGCATCATTACCTTTTCTGGTTTTGGGTAACTTAGTAACAAAATCCATTGTTATAAGCTCCCATTTCCATACCGGCATCTCTAATTGTTGTAGTAGACCTGAAGGTTTCTGGTGTTCTGCCTTAACTTGTGAACAAGTAAGACATTTAGAAACATATCGGGCTATATCCTTTTTCATGCCTATCCACCAGAAATTATTTCTTAAATCTTGGTACATTTTATTGTTTCCAGGGTGCATGGTATACCTAGATTTATGAGCTTCTTCTAAAATCTTATTTCTTAATTCTCCCTGCTTAGGTACCCAAATTCTACTTTTGTGGAATCTCCAAATTCCATCTGCTCCTTGTTCTAACTCTTTTATTCGTCCCTTCATTCCTTCAGCATCATCCTTGATTGCTGTTTCCTGAAAATTCTTTATTTGTTCCATTAAATCTATTTGTAGATTTAATCTGAGAGCACGAACTTGTCTTTGTTTTTCATAATACTTACGACTTAAGGCATCTGCAACTACATTTGCCTTTCCTTCGTGATACTGAATATCACAGTCGTAATCACTTAGGATTTCCATCCATCTTCTTTGCCTCATATTTAACTCTTTTTGCCCAAATATATATATCTTAAACTTTTATGATCTGTATAGATAGTAAACTTACTTCCATACAGATAATGTCTCCAAATTTTCAGGGCAAAAATTACGGCTCCTAATTCTAAGTCATGAGTCGTATAATTTTCTTCGTGCTTTTTCAATTGCCTTGATGCATACGCAATTACCTTCTTGCATTGCATTAACACACATCCAAATCCTAGTTTTGAAGCATCACAATATACTTCAAAATCTTCAGTTCCTTCTGATAAGGCTAAGATTGGAGCATTGGTTAATTTCTGTTTTAAGATTCTAAAGGCTTCTTCTTGTTTAGGTCCCCATTCAAACTTAATTGCTTTACAGGTTAGCTTAGTTAATGGTACGGCTATTTTGGAAAAATCCTTAATAAACCGTCTATAATATCTAGCTAAACCTATAAAACTTCTAATTTCCATTGCGGAACCTTCCATTTGGTAATTGCCTCTATCTTAGCAGGATCTACATGAATACCTTTATGATTTACCATGTGTTCTAGAAATTGCACTTCTTGCAACCAAAATTCACACTTTGAGAATTTGGCATAAAGCTTTTCTTCTCTTAACAAAGTTAAGAGTGCATGCAAGTGCTGACAATGTTCGTCCTGACTTTTGGAATAAATAAGTATATCGTCAATGAAGACAATTACAAATTTATCCAAGTACGGTTTACAGATTCTATTCATCATGTCCATGAATGCTGCAGGTGCATTCGTTAATCCGAAGGGCATGACTGTAAACTCATAATGACCATACCTAGTTCTGAAAGCAGTCTTAGGTATGTCTTCCTCTTGTACCTTTAATTGATGATATCCGGAGCGTAAATCTATTTTAGAAAAATATCTAGCCCCCTGAAGTTGATCAAAAAGATCATCAATCCTAGGTAATGGGTATCGATTCTTAATTGTAACCTTATTCAATTCTCTATAATCAATACACATTCTCATTGAACCATCCTTCTTCTTTACAAACAACACTGGTGCTCCCCACGTGGATGAACTAGGTTGTATGAAACCTTTACTTAGTAGTTCATCTAATTGCTTTTTCAGTTCTAACATTTCTGTGGGTGCTAACCGATAAGGTGCCTTGGCTATCGGTATAGTTCCTGGAATTAGATGAATCCTAAATTCTACCTCCCTATCTGGTGGTAATCCTGGTAATTCTTCTGGAAATACATCTGGGTATTCTGAAACTACAGGAATCTCCTTAAGTGCTTTACCCTTAGTACTAATGATTACTGAAATCATATATACTATGCCTTGCTTTCGTTCATAACTAGCAACTTTCATTACTGATATGAACTTCATGGGCTTACGCGGTTTATCTCCTGTAATTATGATTACTTCTCCAGTAGGTGCCTGAATTTCTATGGAATTCTGATCACAAAGAATTCGAGAATGGTTGGCTACTAACCAATCCATTCCTAACACAACATCAAATTCGGCTAATTTCATAGGTAACAGGTTTGCAAAGAATTTATGACCTGAAAGTTCTATATTTTCCTTTTGCAAAACTTTATCTATGCTAACAGAATTTCCGTCTGCCGTTTCTACTGTAAAAATATGCCTAAGTTTGGTTAAGGGTAAATTAAAAGTTTGGCAGAATGAAGTATTAATAAAACTTTGGTTTGCACCAGAGTCAAATAATACTTTTGCATATACGTTGTGAACTAGAAACGTACCAGCTATCACATCAGGAATCATCTCGGCTTCCTGAGTAGTTAACTGAAAAGCTCGAACATTCTTCTTAGTAGCTCCGTCGGCTGTCTTGGCTTTGTTGTCTGCTGGTTTGACCAATTTAGGGCATTCTGGCTTAAAATGTCCTGTTTCTCCACAGTTATAGCAGACTCTTGTTTTCTTTCTGCAGTCTTCTTCGCGATGTCCTATGGCTTTGCAAAAATTGCAGATTACATTACATCTTCCATAATGTTTCTTTCTGCAATTCTTGCAGAATGGCGAAGTTGAAGATTGACCTGTTCCTCTTCTTTTGAAATTGCTATTATTACCCATACGAAAGCCTTGGGTAATTTTCTGAGCCAGTTCCTTCTTCTTGTTTTCATCTCTAGTGCGTACCAGTTCGTCTGTTAAGGTGTTAGCTAATTCTACAACATCGTCAATAGTGCGAGGTCTCGCAGCTTTAACGATGTTACGGATTTCACTAATCAGTCCCCAAATATAGCGAGAAATGAGTACCGGTTCTGGCGAAGCCAGTGTTGGTACCACTCTAGCATATTCAAAGAATGTCGAAGTATAACCGCGACAATCTACACCCATCATTCTATGGTTTAAAAACTTATTTGCCATTTGATCTTTTTCATATTCGGGACAGAATTTTCTTTCTACAAGACTCTTAAATTCTTCCCAGTTCATAGCATATGCCATCATCCTTCCTTTTGATTGTAACACCGTGTTCCACCATTCTAGCGCCCCTTCTTTAAAAAGATTTGACGCATACATGACCTGATCATCTTGAGCACATTTACTTATTGTAATTACTGCCTCGGTTTTCTCTAACCAACGCAGTACCGCAGTCGCTCCTTCATTGCCTGCAAACTCAGATGGTTTACAAGCAAGAAATTCTTTATAAGTGCAACCAGGCATTGCAGCTTTCATTTTCTTAGGGAGCGGAGCCTGCCGTGGATTATTATCGTGATTATTACCGCCTCCATTTACGCTATTACTGAAGTTATCTTCAGAAACACGTTTGCTAGGAACGATTTGTTGAGGTTCGATTGGATTTCTAACAGCAGCAACTATTGCTGGAATAGCATTGGCTATTCCCTGAACAACGATATTTTCTATGTCTTGTCTATTTAGAAATTGATCCTCCTGATGTTGTTCAGATTGATTAACTTCGTTAACTGGTTCATTACCAACGTTTGCCATCTGGTAATTAATTTATATAATTTATTAGTATCAAATAAATAATAATTATACACAAAACAATCATATAAATTTCATAACACATATAGCCAAAACTATCGATTTCTCGATTCCCATTTTTATATTTCATAGTATGCATCAATACACACCTTTTATCTTACAAGTTTTATTCATAGTTATTTCACATGATTATATTATTATTGCTAATTTACAACCACAGTCTCATAAACCCCTTTATCCCTCGTCAGCTAATATTTTAATAACGGCGCTCCCTCTCATCATACTTCCAGGAGATCTGTTCTCCTACTTCCCTGATCCTATTTCCTGCATCCACTAGCTCTTCGCCAAAGTGGCGAAGTTCAGCTAAATTCTCATTACTCATAGGTGGATTAGGTATTGGTTCAGGGTCAAACTGAGGAAGAAAGGAATAAGGACTGTTGAGCAGGTTTTGGAACTGCCAATCATTCGTCCACCATTCGTCCATTCCCAGAGGTTGAGTGTGGATTATAGGTTCTGGGATTGCTGGTTCTAAGTTTATAGGGAGTTGAGTTTCAATAGGACGAGTAAAAACATTTGTATTGACAGGCTGAATAGTATCACAGCTTGCCAATATAAAATCTAACTCTTCCTGCAATGTCATTTCCTGAGTTTGTTTAGAACTTTCTCCAACTTCTACCTGAGAACATCCTCCAACCTCCATTTCTATTTGCTTAGAATATTCATCAAACTGTAATCCCATCTGCCTAGACTCTTCCTCGACTTCAATTCCCTTCCCTTTATCTAAAGAATTTTCTATTTTAGGCATCTTTCTAGTGACAGGCTTCCTCCTACGCACACGCCTCCATCCTACAAATCTCTTTCTTTTCTTGGGCTTGGGTTTCTCCGGAGGTGGTGAAGCATTGAATTCAATAGGTTCTTCTATATCTGGTATATACCTATTGAAATCTCTGGAAACCTCTATTTTTACTGGATAGAGATTTAAATTCTGAAGGGCGTCAGACAAGTCACTCATGCTGTTATGCAAAATACACACAATTACTAATTGATAACAAAATTTCATAGAAAACCTTTAAATATTATTTCAGACTGGGTAACTACAAAACAAATGAAAATTAAAACACACTAGGTTTTATTGTAATTTTATTTATTTACTGAAATAAGATTTCTTAGACTGTAGTTGATAAAAATGCTAAGACTTGGGTAAAATTATTTAAAGATTTGCATTAACTGCTACAGTAGCTAGCATATATAAATCTGCCCATTTCTCATCTAACTTGTCCTCCCAAGGTGTTTTACTGGTTAATTCCTGGGTTTCCTGTTTAATCTTCTTTTCTCGGAATTTCTTTATTTTCTCTTTACTTTTCCTAATAATCAAACTTCTTTTACTAGGAGAAAGTGGTTCCTCATATTGTGCTTTTCGCACAAATATTCCTTCTTCTGGAATTACAGAGTGATTTGAGGATTTGGTTTGGGATGAACTTCCCTTCTCGTTGGATGACCTATCTAATTTAAGATAGATGTTTGACAGCTTTTGTTTACCCATACTGTACACAAATATTCAAATAAGAAAACACATAATCACATAATGACAAGTAGAAAAAAAAAATTAAGTATTTTCTAAATACTTAATAGGCTTAAATCAGTGGCTCTGATACCACATTTTTCTGTCACGACCCCCGACCCGGTTTGACCCGTTTCAGGAGCCGCGGGACAGAAATCCCGAGGTATTTATTTAACAGCGGAAGTTTTCTTCAGGATCTTTTAAAAACTAAAATATTTCCCGATTATTTTATTTCACAATTCGGGATAAAACCCGGTAATTTACAATCATAAGATTTCACGGAGAAATCTTTTATTTTACAAAACATGTTTCCTTATTTTATAATTGAGCCACTTCCTTAAGCTTGTAGTGCTTCGCGGCACTTTTCCTGGATCACAACAGATCACCTGAAACATGTTTGAAAAATGTTTTGTCAGCGGGAAATACTGAGTGAATCATTCTTTTTAGTGACGGGAAATAAGTAATGTATACAAAACCCCACATACTGGCTGTAATTTGGCGATTACATAAACTTAATCCCTGTAATTATAACTTTGAAAATAAACATGATTTTGAAAGTAATTTGATAAAAAGAGAATGACTCACATTGCAGATTTAATTTGAGCAGAGCCTAGCCTACTGATTAGCCTTTTAACATAAATTAATAACAGGCACACAATTCGGTTAGTAACTTAATACAGCATTTACGATAACTCACGAGATTAAAACCTCCACAACGAATGACAAAGTGCGATACTTAAACATCCATCGATTTAACGATGAATGACAAAGCATAAACCCTAATGTGGGCAGCACTTAAACATCCATTGGATAGTTTAATCGATCGGACATTGAATCGTATCAGCGATCGAGTTATTACCCTGATTGCGGCAGCACTTCGTGATTCGTGTGTGTGTTTTGATAGTAAACAGAATGTAACTCAGTGTGTATTTTGACTTTTTACGTCGTTTCAGTGCCCAAAATCAAGTCCCAAAGTCCCCTATTTATACATGAATTTTGACCCCCCTCGCGTGTTGCGAGGGGTACCCCCCTGGGCGTCGCGTGGCGCGAGGGGTCACCTAGGTTCATAGGGTAGCTACGTGTTTAACTAGGCTTGCTGAGTTGATGAAATTGTAAAATTCAAAACGGACAACAAGTTATTTAGATAATCGTAACTAGGGTTTTACCCCCCCTGAGTTTTAGGGGCCCTGATCCTGATTCTGAAAATTCTGAAAATTTTAGGGTTTGTGTAGAATCACTTAGGTGTCTCAATTAGGGTTTCCTATTGGACAATTAAAATAATAATTTGGACTTTTTAATATGAGTTGTTACATGCTGTGTGAAAACTGCAGAATGATGAATTGATGATGATCGAAGGCCAGGGCCTGCTCTATCTCGATTAATCGATTATCCTTCCTGTTCCTGTGATGTTTCAGTTTCAAGTTTCATTACCCAGTCCCAGTTGCCGCCCATATTTCTTTTTTTATTAGTTTTTAGAATTATTTGGGTATTGGGCTCACTAACCTAGGGGTGTTCAGAATTCGTTTCGAATTCGAAAAAATTCGAAATTCGTTTAAATTCGATTCGAATATCAAGAATTCGTTTCGATTAAAAGAATTCGAATTCGATTCAATTCGAGTCAAGTAAATCGAATACGAATCGAATACGAATTTATAATTTCAAATTCGATTCGAAATTTGAATAAAAATTATACATTTTATTTATTATTTTTATATAATGCATATATAACTTTTATTAAGCTATACTATAATTTTTTTTCAAATTTTTTCCAAGTATTAAAATTACCCATTACCAAACCCACTACATTTCCCATACTAAAACCTAAGTAGCAAATCTATAAATAGATTTATAACCCTAAAAATATTAACTTGTAAGGTGAAGTGGTTATTCCCGACTTCTCGTTTTGAATTTTAGACTTATGGTTCTTTATTTGGAACTTTTTAATGTGATATCGTACTTTATGGCTGCTTTAAAATTTATGTTTCGTTTTAATAGTTTTTTACATGGTTTTAAAGGATCTGAATTAAATCGAATTTATTCGAATTCGACTCGAATTAGAATTTTTAATCGAATACGAATCGGATACGAATTGGGTTTTTTTATTCGAATACGAATTAGAATCGAATTCGGTAAGTTTTAATCGAATTCGAATCGAATACGAATTCAAGAGAAAATAAAAATTATTCGAATAATTCGATTCGAATAATTCGAAAATTCGATATTCGATTCGATGAACTCCCCTACACTAACCTAATGGGCTAAATAGTTTAAACAACATGATTTTTTTAAATGGGCCTATCTTAAAATTTGTTTGGTTATACCCTATTAAAAAAAATTTACATATATAATATTGGATTTTTTTTTTAAATTACGTGCCCTACGAAATCACGGGCCCTGGCTGGTTGTCCTCCCCGCCCTCCTTCAGGGCCGGCTCTGGTCAAGACTCAAGAGGGATTACCTCTTGTGAGGAGACCAAAGTCTAATCATTTGGATGTGTGATTTAGTATAGTTTTTGGGTGGGGGGGGGGAGCTTAGCTGTTTATATATATATATATATAGAGAGAGAGAGAGAGAGGAAGGTTAACGTGCGATGCATACGATATTAAATCACGCATGAACAAATCAGATAATCATGCATGAACAAATCACATGAGGTAAACCCCTAATCACGCATGTTATATTTTATTCATGCGTGATGAGGGTTTGAATTTTATAACATGCGTGATTTAATATCGTATGTATCGTACGTTAAGGACTATTGTATTTAAAACTTTAAATATATATTGTAGGTCCCTCGGAGGATGAGATTCAACCTTAACCTTGTTATACTAACACACTAGCGAGTGCGGAATCCAAGCTAGAGTGCAAACCGAGTTGAAACAAGCACAAACACAACACACAAAGTTCACCGATTAACACCACTTGTATTAATGCGAATGAAAGGTTCCGGTTACAAGCTCAATGTTTACAAATCAGTTTTGCAAACTCTCTAAGTGTGTGTGTTCTTGACAGAATGCTCTCCTATCTCTCGAGTGTGTGTTTCTGTCTATGTGCGTCTATTTTTGAAATGAACACAACACTTGGGTATTTATACCCGACACAGCACCTATGGTCGAAGGATAAGGAAATCTGGTCGAAGGATCATCTATCGACCAGAAATTCTACCGAAAGATCCATACATACCTCGAAGGATGATATCCTTCGAGGTCCATCTGTATCTATCGAATGACATTATCTTTCGAGGTCATCGAAGGATACAAACCATCCTTCGATGACATCCTTCGACACAAGCATGTTTCAACCAATGTGCTAACTGTTTGGCCAAGTCAAACCGGAGGATGGTTGACCTGGTCAAACTTACATCGAACGCACATAGCAACAAATCTAACATAAGACATCGTTTTGTATCATGACACATTACAGACAAAGTACAGACACAAGTCTTCGTCTTGATCTTCGTGTCTTCGAGTCGAAACTAAGTCGAACTGAGCTGAGTTGAACCGAGCCGAGTCGTGTCCACAAAATATGTATCAACAAACTCCCCCTTGGACGCTACTCGTGAGGTTCAACTTCGATGTCTTCCACGTCGGAGGATCTTCAAAGTCTTCACGTGTTGTAAGAAGAAAGTGTATCAACAAACTCCCCCTTGTTGTTTAGGTAGTGTGTCAATAAACTCCCCCTTAGATTGAGCTCTCCATTGAGTCATGCTCGTGAATCTTTTGACTTGTCAATTCTTCAGATCCTTGTGGTGTTGATGAAGGGCCAGCGGCAACTCGATCATTTTATCCTTTGAGTGCCTCCACTTCGTGTCTTCATTCCAAAGCTTGTCATCGAACATGTTCTCCTCGCCTTTAGCATCTGCACATGCAAGAAAGCTAAACGCATAATGAGAACAACCGCTTGGAATATAGTTTACATTTAAACAAACGACACATATGAGATCAAATCTCAATCAAACACCAACCGACAATATTTTGAAAGTTTAGAAAATGATCAATGTTAATCCTTTAACTTTCAAAACTCGTTAACTTCGACTGTTTATGAAGATGCAATTGTTTTTCGGCTTACGATCAGGATTTTGGGTAGGATAGACTCGAGTTCCAACATCAGTCAATCAAAAATAAACTAGAAGCAAAATCTTTTTGGATTTTATAAAGTTTATATTAAAACACACCTAAAATCTTTTTGGAATTTTTCATTTGTAAAGACGGAAAACAATAAATAAATATACACAAGAATCATAAACTGAAAATAGTAAATAAATATCTACAGACATTCTTTTTGCGAGTTTCGAGGGTAAGAGAATCATATCAGTGTACGGTCATGTCAAAACGCTCTTGTTGTTCTATTAGTTAACATTAAGATAAGCATCCTATAACGATTATCGGTATTGTTGTCCACATAAACTCAACTTATCATTTGTAATCATGGCGAGGGGATACGTTAAGGTATGATTTATACTTACCGACCGGTGTTCATCCACATCACGACACATTCCCGTATCAAGGTATGCACGAGGGTTCATCTTACCGGTGAGTATACCGATTATCATCTGTTTGACCGTATATGATGTGAGATTCTCACTTATTTTGATTTGAAAACAAGCCCTATGTGATAGAATCACTTATTGATGAGGAACTTGATTTTCGAATGCATGAGGGCACAAGAGCAAGTCCGTGAACAGGTCAGTACTTTCGTACAGCAGAGAGACGAACTTGACTCCCGGATAAATGTGATATTTTATCACTTATTTTGTGGGACATGTGATTGTTTATCACTTATTGAGGTCGTATGCAGTATGTACACGTATGTATGGTATCATGGAAGATCTAAACTTGTGTCCCCGTAATTTTTCGGTAAAAGAAACAACCATGATACCCAGATGATAAGCAGCATAAAGACCGAATATCTCAGAACCTCGGCAATCTCTCAAACGAAATTTCGGTACTAAGACCATATGCCAATGAATGGTTCCCACCTGGTCTTCAGTCAATTTAAGTTTATATCACCCTGCACACTTTAAAATGATTATGAGACTACCGATACATCTTATATAGAGCTGCTTAACATTTTTCATCTTGCATTTCAGTTCGAAAAGGTTTCGACAGACCACTGATTTACTATCATTTTCTCTTTTTCTCGCCAGGAAACTCATTTTTGCTTTTCTATTGTTTTTGTGTTTTGAACTTTTTCGATGTTTTTGAATTTTCAAATTTGGATTTACTCCCCCTAAAATCAACAAACTAAGATAAAATTTAAAAACACAAAGGTATTTACAAAAACGATTTCCCGATGTTGGTTAACTCATGTTTTACCTCAATGCCGTTTACCAAAATTAAGTTTTAATCAGAAAAGATTTCTCAAATTTTGGAAAAATGAGTTGGCACGTCGGTAAGCGGTGCGGACCATGACAACATTGACGAGTTTCATAGTGAAACAATCACGTGTGAGGTGATATTCGAGTTCAACGTGTCTGGTCAAAGAGTGCTATACGAGATAATAATTCACAAAGCAGCTTAAATATCGACAAGTATAGGAGAGATTAGAAATTTAAAACTGTATCCTGCAACTGCCTCGTGCATGGCAAGGAATTTGAGCGCTCTCCCAAACTGGATATCCACCCGGTGTGGATTTCAAAGACGATTTTTGTAGCTACTGAGAAATCTCTTGACAGCAACAAGATCATAACCCTTTGGGTCCGGCTGGTCTTCCACATTGCACCGGCGAAGGTCTTTGTCTTTCTCTTTCAGAAGTAGTGTGCGGTTGTTCAATCCATAACAAGGCATCCGCACACCCGGTTGGTTTGTTCAACAAACACATTTTCTTCAATCACACCGCGAAGAAATGTACACTGCACGTTCATCTTGTTAATTTGAACTTCAGACGTGCTGCAGGTGCGTACATTTTGATTTGAATCTACCCTGGGGACCCGATCAAAGCCTTTAACAATCACCTTTTAAAATGTTTTCCATTTTGTCGAAGCTTTCAATCTCTTACAACAGACAATTCTGTTTTCTTTCCTTTTTCTTCTCTCCATCACAGGCAACAACATCTTTGTCGCCGATCTTGTGCATGGACACTCCACTATCAACAATCCGATGACTATCGATAGTTCATCCTGGAACATCCTGCACACTCACTTAGAGATTAGTTGGAGAGGGGGACCCAAGCCTTAACAGACTTGGGTCGTCCTTCATCATCGACAAAGGTTATTTCAACCTCGCGATGACCTGGAACTGGTGAGACTCCCCCTGAAACTTTATCCGTTTTAGGTCTCCAAGCTTGTTTTTGTTTACCGGATTGTGTATTATTTACAGATTTAGAAAGCTCTGGTTGTAACGATTGTGACAAAATTGGTTTCCTTTTAACAGGTTCTTGTTTTAAAGCCTTTTCGATCACCTTCACATTTTTACGTCGTTGTTTTGTTTCCTGTTCTTTAACAGTGCGTTTATCATGTTTTGGAGAAACAGGACGACGTTGTGAGTGACCTTGTTCAGAGGGGGCTCTTTCAACAAAATTTGGTTTGGGCGAGTTTTTGCAGTCTTTAATGATGTGCCCAACCTTCCCACATTTGAAGCAAATTCTCCTTTCAACAAACTTAGGAGAACCGGTTCGACTTTCATGTGTTGAACCTGTAGACCCAGAGGTACTAGCTTCACACCCGTTTGTGTGCTGGGTGTAATTGTTTTGGCTGTTACGTTTTAAAATCTTGACTTGTTGAATAAAATCGGTGTTTGATTTATTTTCAAAAGTCTCAATTTTATCAGTACCCCTTGATGCTACAAACTTGATATCTTTGTTTTTCTTCTTGAAACGAGCTCCTTTTGATTCAACCTTGGCCTTTGGCTTTGGAGCTCGTTGTTGTTGTTGCTTACCCTTAGAAGCGACATGTTGCTGTTTAGTCGGTAATTTTTGGTTTCCAAATTGTTTCCTCACTTCAGCTTTTGGAATAGGATCACACTGAGTTACTGAAACTCTCGGGATCGCTTTTCCCAAAAACTTAGTTGTATTATCTTCAAACACTTTATCAATCAATGATTGATTGACGTTTTTGATTGGAAAATCTTTGTTTGAATAAATTTTGTTATCACCGACTAAAGTATACAACAAGTTATTGCTCTTAACAACAGACACACATTCATTGTCATCTTTGACATCCTTGACAGAATCTATCACTTGCTTGGCAACAGGTTGCACGACAGGCGTAGGAGGATCACAAAGAATATGATTCTCAATTGGAATTTCTACTCCTTTCGTCACATCAAGTGATTCATCCTGGTCATTCACATCTGATTCATCATCTGAAGAATCATAGTCCTCAATGGTTGGAGAACTTTGATTTGAAGCACATGATGACTTTTCTTTCCGATCAGATGAGCCCTCCGATGAATTGTCCGGTTTGAACCCTAGACCAGTAGTAACTTCCTCATAATCAAGAGGCACACTGGGTTCATACCGAGGCATATCCTCTTCATCGGGCGACTTGGTATAATCGTGTCTCAAAGGGGGTGGACACTTCCTATAACCAACTCCTTTAACGTTTCCCTTTAGTTGCTGAACGTCAATGATGTGATCAAGCACATATCGGGAGTTTGAGTAACTCTCCAATTTGAGCTTGATCGCCTCATGTTCACATTTCGCCACGGCTAGCTCTTTCTTTGTTTCCTCGATGATATTAATGTAGTTATTAATACCAATTTGTTTGTTACAAACAGTTTTTGTTAATTCGGAAACACTTTTCTTTTGGGTTTCAATAACTGTTTTAAACTCTTTTTCATTGCGAGCTAAGGCCATGTTTGCCTCCTTGCACTTTGACAGTTCAACAACTAAACTCTGATTGTGACTATGAACCGTTTCAGATTCACGTTTCAATTCAGCACATTCATGTTTTAATTCTTCAAAAGCATGTTTAGCATTAGCACATTCATGTTTCAAATCAGCACAATCACTACATATGCTAGGAGTTTCAGAATTTACCTGACTCGAAGAGGCCGTGACATTAGCCATGAAGGCAGTCTGGGAAGAGAAAGATCCATCTTCAGAATAATAATCTCCCGCATTCGAGCTTTCTTCATCTGAACTCCCACTAAAACCCGAGCTATCATCACTTTCAGAAAACTCTTCCTTGTGAACATGCTTGATGTGATTGATAATTTTTGCATAGCATGCAGTTCCACCTCCTTGATTATTATCTCCCAATTGTACAGACCAATCACATCCTTCATCAGCTTGAACAATCAATGCTTGATTGGTGTTTGAAGGTCCAGACTGGTTCTGGTTCTGATTGTTGTTCACCGCTACTATCCTTCGTTCAGGATTGTCTTGATTTGCATTAGAAGTACTCGTCTGATTTCTGAACGGATTCTGATTGCCTTGCTTGCTTGGTCGGGTGCACTCACGTTTGAAGTGACCCTTTTCGCCACAATTGTAACATGTAACAGCATCTTTATTGAACCCATACTTCGTATCATTCTTGCCTTCCAACGAAGTTCTTCCTGTTCGAGCCATGAAATCCTTTGCCCTTCTAACTGCACTTGCAAACGCCCACTTGATATCCATTAACTCCATTTCATCACGGTCTATCTGCTGATAATCTTCATTGGTCATATTGATGTTTCCAATTTGACCTGCTACCAATCCACAGTATGAACTGAACATTGTGTTGAGAAGTTCCAAATGTTCCTTTGCAACTTCTACACTGACTTTTGAAAGATTGGAAGTATCAACTCTGACAGTGTTGGTGTTTTGGGGTGAAGGATTGTTGGTATAATGCGCTTGTTGTTGTTGTGGTTGGACTTGAGGTGGAGGTTGAGGTATAGATTGTGACATGTAAGCACTTTGATTCCACTGTGGTTGAGAAGGAAACGGAGAAGAGTTTGTATTGGATACAAACGCCGTTTGAAGCTTCGGTTGCTGAACTGAACTAGAACTAGCTGAAGGACCAAAACCAGGCAGATACATTTCTGTGTTTTGAGGAGGTGCAGTTGCAATCCTTTTAGCTTTCCGAATTTCCTCTTCGTTCTTGTTCTCCAACTTCTGAATGAATTCATAAAGACTGACATTGGCTGCATCCAGAGCGCCCGTATGCTTTAGAAGTTCAATGAATGGACTCCACTTAGGAGGTAGAGCATCAGCAAATCGTGCAATCATTTCCGGATGATTTGTAGCAACACTGTAGGAAGTCATTTCACTAATCAAATGATAAAAACGAGTAGTCATATCATTTAGAGTCTCATTCTCCAAGAACTGAAATGATTTAAACTCTTTCTTCAACAAATCATGGCGTATCTTTCTAGTAGCTGCATTTCCTTCTCCTCTCGCTACCAATGCATCCCATAAAGCTTTCGTGGTCTTACAATATGAGAATTGATGAAAGATGTCTCTGTGAAGTGCTTGAGTGAGAATAGCATACGCCTTCTTCTCCAGATCATATGCCTTTTTGTCGGCTTCTTGCATGTTATTGAAAGTTGTCGCATTTGATCCTGCTTCTTCAAGAGCTTCACTAAATGCAGAGATGAAACACGTCCATAATTCTGTGTTTTGCCCTAGAACGTAGTTATGGAAACGACCCTTCCATGATGGATAGTCGTTCATGTAATTTAACTTTGGAGGGCGATTGTTGCTACCCGTCTCATTCTCACTAAGCAAAATATTTTGAATACTCTGATTTTGATTCGACACCATTGCCCATTGACTTGCACTTATTGACTGTTGTTGTTGAGGTATGGTACGATTCATATATTCGGCCATCGACATCTGTTTTAGATCTGGAAGTGGATCCGTACTCCAATCCCAAGGGCTTGTGCAGCTCATAGTTGATGTATGAATGATAACAACCTGATAAAATTACACAGATCAAGAAAAATTGTTACACTAGTTCTCTCGGGTTCTCCTTGTTAACAACCAACCAGCCGAAGGTTCCAAGCTCGAAAGACAAGACAAACAGAAACTTGTTATATTTAAGAAAACCACAATCGAAGGATCAACACTTGTTCGAAGGATCAACAGTGTTCGAAAGATCACTGTTGAATCTCGAACAATGATTTCGAAAGATTCACAAATTCGAAAGATTCACAATTTGAAAGATCCTTATCTTTCGAATATATATCCTTATCTTTCAAATATATATCCTTATCTTTCGAATAGATATCCTTCGAATAGATTCCCTGGATCGAAGGATATATCTCAGACTTCGAAACACTGTACGAAAGATGCTTATCTATCGAACTGTCTTTGATCGGAAGATGGTCTTTCGATGTCGAAGGATATCCTTCGAACACTACTGACACAACTGACACTGAGATGATAGGTTGGTGAAAAGGTGATGGGTTGGTAGAGTCAACTTTCGGCAAAAGAGTATGATCAGACTGTACTTTCTCCACCAACTCAGATTTTCAAATAAAATATGCCCAAAATGGCAAAACTTATCCAGAAAGTCCGGTCACCGGAACACACCGGAATTTGGCCGGAAATCACTAGATTTCTTAAAAAAAAAAACAAGTTTTAAGTTACCCAACCCGCTCTTGAACACACCCGGTTAGTTTAGAACACGTTTTTATGTTTAAAGAAGCAAGAAAACCACCAAAAACGAGTACTAAACCAAGTGTCCAAACACACCAAGAACTTGAACAAACCCGGTTTTTTTAACAAGGTAAAGAGCCTTAGCTCTGATACCACTTGTAGGTCCCTCGGAGGATGAGATTCAACCTTAACCTTGTTATACTAACACACTAGCGAGTGCGGAATCCAAGCTAGAGTGCAAACCGAGTTGAAACAAGCACAAACACAACACACAAAGTTCACCGATTAACACCACTTGTATTAATGCGAATGAAAGGTTCCGGTTACAAGCTCAATGTTTACAAATCAGTTTTGCAAACTCTCTAAGTGTGTGTGTTCTTGACAGAATGCTCTCCTATCTCTCGAGTGTGTGTTTCTGTCTATGTGCGTCTATTTTTGAAATGAACACAACACTTGGGTATTTATACCCGACACAACACCTATGGTCGAAGGATAAGGAAATCTGGTCGAAGGATCATCTATCGACCAGAAATTCTACCGAAAGATCCATACATACCTCGAAGGATGATATCCTTCGAGGTCCATCTGTATCTATCGAATGACATTATCTTTCGAGGTCATCGAAGGATACAAACCATCCTTCGATGACATCCTTCGACACAAGCATGTTTCAACCAATGTGCTAACTGTTTGGCCAAGTCAAACCGGAGGATGGTTGACCTGGTCAAACTTACATCGAACGCACATAGCAACAAATCTAACATAAGACATCGTTTTGTATCATGACACATTACAGACAAAGTACAGACACAAGTCTTCGTCTTGATCTTCGTGTCTTCGAGTCGAAACTAAGTCGAACTGAGCTGAGTTGAACCGAGCCGAGTCGTGTCCACAAAATATGTATCAACATATATATATATATATATATATATATATATATATATATATATATATATATAATGAATGACATGTGTCCACCATGAGTTTTCTTTTATTATATAGTATATGGATGGATATGGATATTGATATCGATGGATATACGTTATAGACCGATTCAAAATGGTCAATCTTCCGATAGACCCGTTGAATGAGTTAAACTCTAAAAAAACTAGATTAAGAAACAAGACAATACTTTGCAACCAATTTTCTTCTTAATTCATTCCAAACATAGACTGCCTTTTATAGGCTCAATAACAAATAAAACCAAACTAGAATAGTACATAAAACTAGGAATATAATAACCCACTAAATATGAAAAATAAACAAGGGAAATAATTAATAGCTTGCAGCAAGCACCCACGTCCATGGACGAATGCATGGTATGAGCATTGTATGGACTACATGGTTTGATGGCACATATCAACACGTATATGAATAATTGATACTATATACAAGAACAGGCTTTTACATAGATACCTTGAAGAAAATGACAATTTGATCAGCATCAAAAAGGGATTTAGCACCCATTTGGCGTCACTAGTGACCAAAAATGAGTTGTTGCTCATAAAGAAACACTACAAGTACAATGCTGCAATGTTGGGGGTTTTGGAGACCTATTTTCTTTATGCTTGAGGAGAAATAATTAGTAGGTCCTAACTCATGTAAAAATTTAATCATTTGCTGCAATTATTGTCATGTTAATTATGTCATAAACCACCTTTCATAATATTTAATATTTCTAATGATCTCATTGAGCTATCTGTTCTTTCAAATCCAGGGTGACAACTCATGTTAATTAAGACTAAAATGTTACACATGGTGATGTGCGCATTATAATTACGATGGTCCCTAAGCGCGCAAAAGGATATGTACTCGCCCTATCTTTTTGAATTATTATCGGGTGGGTACTGATAACTCAAGGACGGGAGAGGAGAGAAGACATTCGAATGATAATTTAGGTACCTTAAGTCATAGGATAGATGGATACATGACATATTCGCATGATTAAGATATGAAAGCTCCATTCATCCTATCGAAATTTCCACATTGTACTTACACAACTAGTACCATGCTTATGATTTCTCAATTCTCACCCATCAATTCATTCAACTCATTTTCATTTAATTTTGCAAATTTATTTTATAAGTGACAATCTTAAGTACGTAAGAGCAATTCCACTTGTGGACATAATATATTCACTTGAATTATATGTTACAATTTTGCCAATTAAAAGAAACATATATGAAAAAACCCTAATCAATCATATGTATTTCCTAATAAATTTAATTAAACACAACCACATGAAATAAAATCTATTTGAGTCTATATATATATATATATATAGTGAAAGTGCAAAATACAATACCCCTTAACGTATAATACGTACGAGATGAAATTATAACATGTGTAATTAGTTTTATAACATGCGTGATTAGGATTTTACCCCATGCGTGATTCTGATTTTATACATGCGTGATTATGGTTTATCAACATGCGTGATTAGGGTTTTTGAGTTTTATAACGTGCGTAATTTCATCTTGTACGCATCGTACGTTAAGAGATATTGTACGTTAACCGACCCCTATATATATATGCTTTCGTGGTTATGTTGCTGGATGTAACGACTTGAAATGCTTCATGTTCATTTTCCATTGACATGCAATATCTTCTGCAATTCGAACAGCGTCTATGGACGTACCCAGTAAGCCACGTTTAGTGAACCCGATAGCGTATAATCCATTCTCACCTTTCCAACCTTCCGGGAATTGTTTCTTGGGGAACCCATCTTTTTCTGAGAATAAGTTTGTGTCCTAAAAATAAAAATCATGAACATATTAAAACTTTTACCAATGTAATTATGTTATGTTATTGTTAGATAAACAGAGAAGCAAATTAATTTATATAACTTATGGTAAGGATAACAACTTATATAAATCTCATTAAGTTGTGGATTCAATTTTGTGCATTTAAATATGCATATATTAAAGTAGAGTTTATAGCCTACCTTTAACCAAGTAGTCACATTACTTCTATAACCTGTGGCTAAAATAATAGCATCAAATTTCTCAATTCTTCCATCTACAAACTCCACATTATTGCATGCTAATCTCTTTATTCCAGGATAAACCTACATTAAGTTTCATTTATGTCCATTTAGTAATGACCTTACAAGGCGAAAACGACAATTCTATAGAGTTTTAACGGTCACAAATGGTAATTTTTGTAGTAGCAATAGAAGAAAAAAATCTGAACCTTGATGTCACCACTTCTAATCTTTGCGAGCGTGCCTACATCCAACACAGGTGTTTTGCCATAAACATTCTTTAGCTCAAGGGGACCGAGCTTAGGTCTACTGAGTCCGAGTTTATTTGTGTCCCCAATCATGAAACGCGATACTAGTAGCAAGAACCGGTCGACTATTCGAATGGGGAGCCATTTGAGCAAAGACATGGACAGTCCAAATGTTGACCTACCAAGCATCTCTTGTGGCAACACATGCAACTACAAAAAGAAAAATGAGACCCAAATTAAAGCTACTTCCAAAATAAAAATAAAAACTAAAAAGGAATAGAAAAGGAAGTGAATGATGGACATATTTCATATTTTGCATAAAGTAGGATCTTTCTTGTAGTGAGTGATTTCAAGAAAGAGGGAATATTATCAAATGCAAGTAGAAATACGCATGCAAACGAAGTCCAAGAAAGTGAAAGGCAAAATTAAACACCTAGAAAGAGAACAAAAACTTTATAATATATTTGATTAGTTTTATCATTAACTATTTAATATATAAGCCGACGTAAAAGATTCTTTACAGTTTTTTTTTTTCCCTAAAAATGTTAACACGATCACTTCCCATATTTCTACATATTTTATAAAGAACCATTACTAATTTAGTTGTCTAATTAATGGTATAAAGTTGATTCATTTTTAATACAAATTTAGTTGTCTAATTAATGGTATAAAGTTGATTCATTTTTAATCTATAATAGAAGAAAGTTGCTTTCTTATATTTTTTTTTTTTATAAAAGAATATCAAGATTCACACAACATGAATTATACAAATTCAGATTTTCAATAAAAGAGCTATTAGTGAACGGTAGATTATATTTGTAGTTCAGGTTATTACTCATCACAATATAATAAAAAACAATAAAAAAAACATTGAGTTAATTAATATGTAGTTCTCTCGATCCAAACCCTAGCTATAACCATATTTTTTTGAGAAAAAAAAATATATTGTCACTGTTCTTCATGCAAAGGAATGTTTGGTTTATAAAGTTTTTAAAACCGTACCAAACAAATTGGGTTTATATGATTGTTGTGTTTTCATATCATAAATAACCTGTTATTAACGCAAATATATGTAAGAATGTGAGATTTAAGAGAGGAGGTTCTTACAGAATCTCTAATTACAAGTGATGGGCAAGCATTGTAGTTGCATAAATCTAAGCAAACCTCCATGCCAGAATTCCCACACCCAACCACCAAAACCTTTTGGTTTTCAAAACAATCACCACTCTTGTATGAACTTGTGTGCAAAATAGGTCCAGTGAACTCATTCATCCCTTCAAACTTCGGTACAACTTCTTCAGCATTCTCGCCGGTAGCCACTATCACCCATCGGCTAACATACTCAGCCGTCTTTGTTTTCACCCTCCACAATCCACACCCTCTATCGTATTCCGCCCTCACAACTGTAGTGTTGTAAACCGGCTTCAATTCAAATTTTTTTGCATAGGCTTCAAGGTAGGCTAAGAATTGTTGCTTAGTAGGGTAAGTTGGGTAATCTTTAGGGAAAGGCATAAGTGGGAGTTGACAAAACTGTTTAGGGAGATGAAGACATAGCCGGTCGTATGTCTTCATTTTCCATAAAGGTGCTATACAGTTGGTCTGTTCAAGAATCAAGGCGTTAACACCTTGATTCTTGAGACAAGCGGCTACAGCGAGTCCTGAAGGGCCCCCGCCAACAATGACTGGCCCTGGCACCCAGACACGGTTTGCTAAGGAGTCTTCTGAAACCGTGGTGGATGCTAGTTGATGAGATTGGAAATATCGATCGTGTACTCTCTTTGCAAACTCTTCCATTAGCCAACTTAACAAGAAGTTTTCACGAGCAATTTTTTGGATACACAACCATGCAAAAGAGTAAAATTTGGGGTGTAATTGACTAAATTTGTCCAAGAAAATAATCTTGTTTTCTTGGATTAATGGGGTGAGAAGAATGTGTTTTAGTAAGTATCTATAGGAGGAACTCTCCAACTAGAAGTGCTTTGATGTGGGTATACACACATGCATGTATGTCATATGTATATATATATATATATGTGTGTGTGATGAAACACGGGATAATACTAGGCTATCACAGCGGGTCGTCTCGTGTACTATGGTTCAACCTCTATCCTTCACTCGCCGAATGACTGATTCTTCAAAGATGTCCTGGAAAAAGAATAACACCGGTGACTCGCACAAGGAGGAGAAGATGGGGGGTTCTCCTTGTAACCACCCTCCGACGTGGGAATAAGTAATCGTTTTGAGGATAAGTGTGTGTATAGAGTAAGAGAGTAAGAAATCTAATCCTTAAATCTAATCCAGAACTTTCTAAAATCTTCTGGATGTTCTCGTGTGGCAAGCCTGCCAGCGTGAAGTAGTATGGTCCCTCTGACACGTGTGTGCATTTATGATTCGGGATCATACCTCTACGATATGTATATATACACACATGTGTGTGTACATCAAGAGTTGAGGGTAGAGCACGTGAAAACACGATGCAATAAATTATATAAGCTTCCAAGTAATGTATTTTGTGTTGATAAAATGATAACACCATCCACAATACACTGTTATTATAATTATGAATAATTATGTCATGTCATTTTAATTTAACTGTTACCATTGTAATGTATTTTTCGTGTGATTGTTATTCATATATCTTTTAACCAATCAATCCTATATTTTTTTGAACGGTCAACGAATCTTCTAAATGGACTACTGGCGAAATTCACCACATCAGGATACACTCGCCTTCGAACCGGGGAAAACACTCACCTAGAGCCGAAGCCCGTGAACACTCGCCCGAGGCACGACAGTGCGGTGAGGTAAAACCCGCTCAGTTCAAGGATCGAACTAGCGATCTCCACTTATTCGTCTAGTCTCCCATCATCACCAAGTCCTACATTTTAAATACTTAATATACGATACATTATTTTATTTATTAATGTTTATTATAATCAAGTATGTGGGCTATCAATATACACCATCCTTTGCCATTATTGTAGATAATAAATGAACTGAAAACATCGGAGATAAACCAAACAGTGCAAACAACTTTGAGAGCCATGTTTATCCTTATCATCTCTAGGTTATATTGCTAATGCTTCACATGAAGTTAGTAAAATCATTGTTTTGCTTTCTCATGATGTTCATTCTGTGAAAATTACAATGCTTTTCCTATTATGCAAATCACATGTTATCAGAAGCTTGTTAAAATAATTAAAATATATGATTGTTTAAATTAATTACTAGCAACATTAATTAGTAGGTTTGTGCTAAATAATATTATACAATCCGCTTAACAAAGAATGAGAATCTTTATTTTTGAAAAAAATAAAAAAAGTTATTCATCATAAACTAAGAAAAGGATTACATTAATGAAATGGTCACAAAGGAAAAGATGACTAATATTTGTGAATAGCTACCACATTAAGGACTGAAATGAAGTGGTCACAAAAATAAGCTACCGATAAGGATTCTGTCCTAAAAATGATTGGAAGTTATATTTAAAAAAAAACACACACACACAAAAAAACCGGTCACAAGCAGTGACGGAGCTTGACCAAAAGTTTATGGGACGGAAAGTCATGTGACCCAAAAGTTTAGACAAAATAATTTGGGGGGGGGGGGGGGGGGGACACCCCGTCCTTTCAAAGCTGCGCCACTGATCACAAGGACGAGAACCGGTTATATAAAATAAATAAATAAAAGTAAATATGATTGGCAAAACTCAAAACACAATTTTACATTTTTGCAACAAAAACATTGTGTACATATGTACACATGTATGTTTGTGTATGTATGCATAGAAATAGGGCCGTTCAAATTGCTCGCCGCTCGTTTGGAAATTGCTCGAAAAATGCTCGTTCGAATTTGACGTTCGGTTGTAAACGAGCCGCTCTGCTCGGTTCGGTTTGTAAATGAGCCAGGCATGAGCAAAGATCCGCTCGACTCGAATTATTATTTTTAATTAGTATATATACATATACACTTACATATATAGGGGAATGTTCATTTGAGAAGAAAATTTAATTGAGAAGAAAAAGAACAAAGGGTAATTTTGTAAAATATTAAATAGTTTTTTCACTTATCTCATTTATTATCATTTTTTACTAATTAATTAGTCATAAAGACTATTATCCTCCACACTAATTTTTTTTGCCTACGCACATCAAAAGTTATCCTACATATTTCAAAATTCATCCTACACGTAAAAATTTATCCTACACAACTCGTAATTTATCCTACACTTTAAATTATTTTATTTTATTTTTTTGAAAAAATATATATTTTGAAGATAAGTTACAAATTATTTAATTTATTTAGCTATTAAAGAGGAAGACTACAAATTAATGAACTATGTAGATTTACCAATGTACCCTTATAGTAACATTAAATAGTTCTATTAAATGAAGTAAAATAAAGCATTCTTATTGGTTAAAATTTCTTCTTTTTTCTTCTTACAAAAAAATTCTTCTCATTTGAACTCTCCACTATAAACATGTATATACATACATATATATATATACACACACAGATATAAATTATACATATATATACACACACCTAAATATATACACACATTACACATACATATATACTTAAATATAAATTAAATTTAGAGTTTTATATGTACCACTCTATTAGATTTTGGTCCACTATATACAAATTTACAACTATATCTATACGTACTAGCCCAACCATGCCGATAAAAAAGTTAATAGCAAATCTAAAAGTTAAACCATAAACTGTTAAACGATAGTCTGCTCATCACCTCAATGTTTCATGTCGTTACCATAAGTCGATCGTCTCCTGCTCTCAACGTAATTGTTCGTGCAATATAATCATCGGCTCGTCGGCCACAACATTGTTATTCATAAGAAAAATATTATCCCATGAAATGTGCATGTTTTTAAAGACATAAAAACTTGCAACCTAACATTGTCACTATCACTCTCAGAACATTTAAATTGGGCGACACGGTTGTCCAAATCGCTCGAACTTCGCTCGACGCTCGCTCGGAATTTTTACCGCTCGAAAAATGCTCGCTTGATTTGAGCCTTGGTTCTAAATGAACCGCTCCGCTCGGTTCGGTTTGTAAAAGAGCCAAGCACGAATAAAGGTCTGCTCGGTTCGGCTCGGCTCGTGAACAGCCCTACATACAAATGACAGAAATGCTATATACTAATTATTATTATTATTATTATTATTATTATTAACTCGGATACTCATGACTTGCATTTGATTTTTACGTAACTTCTCTTTTTTCTT